>OX463233.1:150894879-150899879 GCA_949820135.1 Sylvilagus floridanus
ATAGGGCTAGGGCTAGGTTTAGGGTTAGGTTCAGGGCTAGGGCTAGGGTTACGGTTAGGGCTAGGGTTAGGGTTAGGGTTAGGGTTAGGGTTAGGGTTAGGGCTAGAGCTAGGGCTAGACTAGGGCTAGGGCTAGGGCTAGGGTTAGGGCAAGGGTTAGGGCTAGGGCTAGCGCTAGGGATAGGGTTATAGCTAGGGTTAGGGTTAGGGTTATGGTTAGGGTTAGGGTTAGGGCTAGGGCTAGTGCTAGGGCTCGGGCTAGGGCTGGGGCTAGGCTTAGGGCTAGGGTTAGTGTTAGGGTTAGGGCTAGGGCTAGTGTTAGGGTTAGGGTTAGGGTTAGGTCTAGGGCTAGGGCTAGGGCTAGGGCTAGGGCTAGGGCTAGGTTTAGGGTTAGGGATAGGGCTAGGGTTAGGTCTAGGGCTAGTGTTAGGGTTAGGTTTATGGCTAGGGCTAGGGCTAGGGTTAGGGTTAGGGCTAGGGTTAGGGTTAGGGTTAGGGTTAGGGCTAGGGCTAGGGCTAGAGCTAGGGCTAGGGCTCGGTTAGGGCTATGGTTAGGGTTCGGGTTAGAGCTAGGGCTAGGGCCTAGTAGGGCTAGGGCTAGGGCTAGGGTTAGGGTTAGGGTTAGGGATAGGACTAGGGCTAGGGCTAGGGCTAGGGCTAGGGCTAGGGCTAGGGTTAGGGTTATGGATAGGGCTAGGGTTAGGTCTAGGGCTAGTGTTAGGGTTAGGGTTATGGCTAGGGCTAGGGCTAGGGTTAGGGTTAGGGCTAGAGTTAGGTTTAGGGTTAGGGCTAGGACTAGTGCTAGGGCTCGGGCTAGGGCTGGGGCTAGGCTTAGGGCTAGGGTTAGTGTTAGCGTTAGGGCTAGGGCTAGTGTTAGGGTTAGGGTTAGGGTTAGGGCTAGGGCTAGGGCTAGGGCTAGGGTTAGTGTCAGGGTTAGGGTTAGGGCTAGGGCTAGGGCTAGGGCTAGGTCTATGGCTAGGGTTAGGGTTAGGTTTAGGGCTAGGGCTAGGGCTAGGGCTAGCGCTAGGGCTAGACTAGGGCTAGGGCGAGGGCTAGGGTTAGGGTTAGGGTTAGGGTTAGGGATAGGGCTTAGTCTAGGGCTAGGGCTAGGGCTAGGGCTAGGGTTAGTGCTAGGGTTAGGGTTATGGTTAGGGCTAGGGCTAGGGTAAGGGTTAAGCCTAGGGTTAGGGTTATGGTTAGCGTTAGGGCTAGGGCTAGGACTAGAGCTAGGGCTAGGCCTAGGGTTAGGGTTAGGGTTAGGGCTAGGGCTCGGGCTAGGGCTAGGGCTGGGGCTAGGTTTAGGGTTAGTGTTAGGGTTAGGGTAAGCGCTAGGGCTAGGGCTAGAGCTAGGGCTAGGGCTAGGGTTATGTTAAGGTTAGATTTAGGGTTAGAGCTAGGGCTAGGGCTAGGGCTAGGGCTAGGGCTAGGTTTAGGGTTAGACTAGGGTTCGGGATAGGATTAGGGTTAGGGTTAGTGTTAGGGTTAGGGTTAGGGTTAGGGTTAGTGTTAGGGATATGGTTAGGTCTAGGGTTAGGGTTAGGGTTAGGGTTAGGGTTATGGGTAGGGCTAGGGCTAGGGTTAGGGTTAGGGTTAGGTTTAGGGCTAGGGGTAGGGCTAGGGCTAGGGCTTACTAAGGATAGGGCTAGGGCTAGGGTTAGGGTTAGGTTCAGGGCTAGGGCTAGGGTTACGGTTAGGGCTAGGGTTAGGGTTAGAGTTAGGGTTAGGGTTAGGGTTAGGGTTAGGGCTAGGGCTAGGGCTAGACTAGGGCTAGGGCTAGGGCTAGGGTTAGGGTTAGGGTGAGGGCTAGGGCTAGGCCTAGGGATAGGGTTATAGCTAGGGTTAGGGTTAGGGTTATGGTTAAGGTTAGGGTTTGGGCTAGGGCTAGTGCTAGGGCTCGGGCTAGGGCTGGGGCTAGGCTTAGGGCTAGGGTTATTGTTAGGGTTAGGGCTAGGGCTAGTGTTAGGGTTAGGGTTAGGTTTAGGGCTAGGGCTAGGGCTAGGGCTAGGGCTATGGCAAGGTTAGGGTTAGGGATAGGGCTAGGGTTAGGTCTAGGGCTAGTGTTAGGATTAGGGTTATGGCTAGGGCTAGGGCTAGGGTTAGGGTTAGGACTAGGGTTAGGGTTAGGGTTAGGGTTAGGGCTAGGGCTAGGGCTAGAGCTAGGGCTAGGGTTCGGTTAGGGCTAGGGTTAGGGTTAGGGTTAGGGCTAGGGCTAGGGTTAGGGTTCGGGTTAGAGCTAGGGCTAGGGCCTGGTAGGGCTAGGGCTAGGGCTAGTGTTAGGGTTAGGGTTAGGGTTAGGGTTAGGGTTAGGGTTAGGTCTAGGGTTAGGGCAAGGGTTAGGGTTAGGGTTAGGGTTAGGGCTAGGGCTAGGGTTAGGGTTAAGGTTAGGGTTAAGGCTATGGCTAGAGCTAGGTCTAGGGCTAGAGCTAGGGCTAGGCCTAGGGTTAGGGTTAGGGTTAGGGTTAGGGCTAGGGCTAGGGCTAGGGCTGGGGCTAGGTTTAGGGTTAGTGTTAGGGTTAGGGTAAGGGCTAGGGCTAGGGCTAGAGCTAGGCCTAGGGCTAGGGTTATGTTTAGGGTTAGATTTAGGGTTATGGCTAGGGCTAGGGCAAGGACTCGGGCTAGGGCTAGGGCCAGGGTTAGGGTTAGGGTTAGGGCTAGGGCTAGGGCTAGGGCTAGGGCTAGGGCTAGGTTTAGGCTTAGACTAGGGTTCGGGATAGGATTAGGGTTAGGGTTAGTGTTAGGGTTAGGGTTAAGGTTAGGGTTAGTGTTAGTGATAGGGTTAGGTCTAGGGTTAGGGTTAGGGTTATGGTTATGGGTAGGGCTAGGGCTAGCGTTAGGGTTAGGGTTAGGGTTAGGGCTAAGGGTAGGGCTAGGGCTAGGGCTTACTAAGGATAGGGCTAGGGCTAGGGTTAGGGTTATGTTCAGGGCTAGGGCTAGGGTTACGGTTAGGGCTAGGGTTAGGGTTAGGGTTAGGGTTAGGGTTAGGGTTAGGGCTAGGGCTAGAGCTAGGGCTAGACTAGGGCTAGGGCTAGGGCTAGGGTTAGGGCAAGGGTTAGGGCTAGGGCTAGGGATAGGGTTATAGCTAGGGTTAGGGTTAGGGTTATGGTTAGGGTTAGGGTTATGGCTAGGGCTAGTGCTAGGGTTAGGGTTAGGGTTAGGGTTAGGGTTAGGGTTATGGTTAGGGTTAGGGTTAGGGCTAGGGCTAGTGCTAGTGCTCGGGCTAGGGCTGGGGCTAGGCTTAGGGCTAGGGTTAGTGTTAGGGTTAGGGCTAGGGCTAGTGTTAGGGTTAGGGTTAGGGTTAAGTCTAGGGCTAGGGCTAGGGCTAGGGCTAGGGCTAGGTTTAGGTTTAGGGATAGGGCTAGGGTTAGGTTTAGGGCTAGTGTTATGGTTAGGGTTATGGCTAGGGCTAGGGCTAGGGTTAGGGTTAGGGTTAGGGCTAGGTCTAGTGCTAGGGCTCGGGCTAGGGCTGGGGCTAGGCTTAGGGCTAGGGTTAGTGTTAGGGTTAGGGCTAGGGCTAGTGTTAGGGTTAGGGTTAGGGTTAGGGCTAGGGCTAGGGCTAGGGCTAGGGCTAGGGTTAGGGTCAGGGTTAGGGTTAGGGCTAGGGCTAGGGCTAGGGCTAGGTCTATGGCTAGGGATAGGGCTAGGGTTAGGGTTAGGGTTAGGGTTAGTGTTAGGGCTAGGGCTAGGGCTAGAGCTAGGGCTAGGGCTCGGTTAGGGCTAGGGTTAGGGTTCGGGTTAGAGCTAGGGCTAGTGTTAGGGTTAGGGTTATGGCTAGGGTTAGGGCTAGGGTTAGGGTTAGGGTTAGCGCTAGGACTAGTGCTAGGGCTCGGGCTAGGGCTGGGGCTAGGCTTAGGGCTAGGGTTAGTGTTAGGGTTAGGGCTAGGGCTAGTGTTAGGGTTAGGGTTAGGGTTAGGGCTAGGGCTAGGGCTAGGGCTAGGGCTAGGGTTAGGGTCAGGGTTAGGGTTAGGGCTAGGGCTAGGGCTAGGGCTAGGTCTATGGCTTGGGTTAGGGTTAGGGTTAGTGCTAGGGCTAGGGCTAGGGCTAGGGCTAGACTAGGGCTAGGGCTAGGGCTAGGGTTAGGGTTAGGGTTAGGGTTAGGGATAGGGCTATGTCTAGGGCTAGGGCTAGGGCTAGGGCTAGGGCTAGGGTTAGTGCTAGGGTTAGTGTTATGGTTAGGGCTAGGGCTAGGGTAAGGGTTAAGGCTAGGGTTAGGGTTATGGTTAGCGTTAGGGCTAGGGATAGGACTAGAGCTAGGGCTAGGCCTAGGGTTAGGGTTAGGGTTAGGGTTAGGGCTAGGGCTCGGGCTAGGGCTAGGGCTGGGGCTAGGTTTAGGGTTAGTGTTAGGGTTAGGGTAAGCGCTAGGGCTAGGGCTAGAACTAGGGCTAGGGCTAGGGTTATGTTTAGGGTTAGATTTAGGGTTATGGCTAGGGCTAGGGCAAGGACTCGGGCTAGGGCTAGGGCCAGGGTTAGGGTTAGGGTTAGGGCTAGGGCTAGGGCTAGGGCTAGGGCTAGGGCTAGGTTTAGGCTTAGACTAGGGTTCGGGTTAGGATTAGGGTTAGGGTTAGTGTTAGGGTTAGGGTTAAGGTTAGGGTTAGTGTTAGTGATAGGGTTATGTCTAGGGTTAGGGTTAGGGTTAGGGTTATGGGTAGGGCTAGGGCTAGCGTTAGGGTTAGGGTTAGGGTTAGGGCTAAGGGTAGGGCTAGGGCTAGGGCTTACTAAGGATAGGGCTAGGGCTAGGGTTAGGGTTAGGTTCAGGGCTAGGGCTAGGGTTACGGTTAGGGCTAGGGTTAGGGTTAGGGTTAGGGTTAGGGTTAGGGCTAGGGCTAGAGCTAGGGCTAGACTAGGGCTAGGGCTAGGGCTAGGGTTAGGGCAAGGGTTAGGGCTAGGGCTAGGGATAGGGTTATAGCTAGGGTTAGGGTTAGGGTTATGGTTAGGGTTAGGGTTATGGCTAGGGCTAGTGCTAGGGTTAGGGTTAGGGTTAGGGTTAGGGTTAGGGTTATGGTT
>OX463233.1:150902379-150904879 GCA_949820135.1 Sylvilagus floridanus
TTAGGGTTAGGGTTAAGGTTAGGGTTAGTGTTAGTGATAGGGTTAGGTCTAGGGTTAGGGTTAGGGTTAGGGTTATGGGTAGGGCTAGGGCTAGCGTTAGGGTTAGGGTTAGGGCTAAGGGTAGGGCTAGGGCTAGGGCTTACTAAGGATAGGGCTAGGGCTAGGGTTAGGGTTAGGTTCAGGGCTAGGGCTAGGGTTACGGTTAGGGCTAGGGTTAGGGTTAGGGTTAGGGTTAGGGTTAGGGCTAGGGCTAGAGCTAGGGCTAGACTAGGGCTAGGGCTAGGGCTAGGGTTAGGGCAAGGGTTAGGGCTAGGGCTAGGGATAGGGTTATAGCTAGGGTTAGGGTTAGGGTTATGGTTAGGGTTAGGGTTATGGCTAGGGCTAGTGCTAGGGTTAGGGTTAGGGTTAGGGTTAGGGTTAGGGTTATGGTTAGGGTTAGGGTTAGGGCTAGGGCTAGTGCTAGTGCTCGGGCTAGGGCTGGGGCTAGGCTTAGGGTAGGGTTAGTGTTAGGGTTAGGGCTAGGGCTAGTGTTAGGGTTAGGGTTAGGGTTAAGTCTAGGGCTAGGGCTAGGGCTAGGGCTAGGGCTAGGTTTAGGGTTAGGGATAGGGCTAGGGTTAGGTTTAGGGCTAGTGTTATGGTTAGGGTTATAGCTAGGGCTAGGGCTAGGGTTAGGGTTAGGGTTAGGGCTAGGACTAGTGCTAGGGCTCGGGCTAGGGCTGGGGCTAGGCTTAGGGCTAGGGTTAGTGTTAGGGTTAGGGCTAGGGCTAGTGTTAGGGTTAGGGTTAGGGTTAGGGCTAGGGCTAGGGCTAGGGCTAGGGCTAGGGTTAGGGTCAGGGTTAGGGTTAGGGCTAGGGCTAGGGCTAGGGCTAGGTCTATGGCTAGGGTTAGGGCTAGGGTTAGGGTTAGGGTTAGGGTTAGTGTTAGGGCTAGGGCTAGGGCTAGAGCTAGGGCTAGGGATCGGTTAGGGCTAGGGTTAGGGTTCGGGTTAGAGCTAGGGCTAGTGTTAGGGTTAGGGTTATGGCTAGGGTTAGGGCTAGGGTTAGGGTTAGGGTTAGCGCTAGGACTAGTGCTAGGGCTCGGGCTAGGGCTGGGGCTAGGCTTAGGGCTAGGGTTAGTGTTAGGATTAGGGCTAGGGCTAGTGTTAGGGTTAGGGTTAGGGTTAGGGCTAGGGCTAGGGCTAGGGCTAGGGCTAGGGTTAGGGTCAGGGTTAGGGTTAGGGCTAGGGCTAGGGCTAGGGCTAGGTCTATGGCTTGGGTTAGGGTTAGGGTTAGTGCTAGGGCTAGGGCTAGGGCTAGGGCTAGGGCTAGACTAGGGCTAGGGCGAGGGCTAGGGTTAGGGTTAGGGTTAGGGTTAGGGATAGGGCTATGTCTAGGGCTAGGGCTAGGGCTAGGGCTAGGGCTAGGGTTAGTGCTAGGGTTAGGGTTATGGTTAGGGCTAGGGCTAGGGTAAGGGTTAAGGCTAGGGTTAGGGTTATGGTTAGCGTTAGGGCTAGGGCTAGGACTAGAGCTAGGGCTAGGCCTAGGGTTAAGGTTAGGGTTAGGGTTAGTGCTAGTTCTCGGGCTAGGGCTAGGGCTGGGGCTAGTTTCGGGTTAGTGTTAGGGTTAGGGTAAGCGCTAGGGCTAGGGCTAGAGCTAGGGCTAGGGCTAGGGTTATGTTTAGGGTTAGATTTAGGGTTATGGCTAGGGCTAGGGCAAGGACTCGGGCTAGGGCTAGGGCCAGGGTTAGGGTTAGGGTTAGGGCTAGGGCTAGGGCTAGGGCTAGGGCTAGGGCTAGGGCTAGGTTTAGGGTTAGACTAGGGTTCGGGATAGGATTAGGGTTAGGGTTAGTGTTAGGGTTAGGGATAGGGTTAGGGTTAGGGTTAGGGATATGGTTAGGTCTAGGGTTAGGGTTAGGGTTAGGGTTAGGGTTATGGGTAGGGCTAGGGCTAGGGTTAGGGTTAGGGTTAGGGTTAGGGCTAGGGGTAGGGCTAGGGCTAGGGCTTACTAAGGATAGGGCTAGGGCTAGGGTTAGGGTTAGGTTCAGGGCTAGGGCTAGGGTTACGGTTAGGGCTAGGGTTAGGGTTAGGGTTAGGGTTAGGGTTAGGGCTAGGGCTAAGGCTAGACTAGGGCTAGGGCTAGGGCTAGGGTTAGGGTTAGGGTGAGGGCTAGGGCTAGGGCTAGGGATAGGGTTATAGCTAGGGTTAGGGTTAGGGTTATGGTTAAGGTTAGGGTTTGGGCTAGGGCTAGTGCTAGGGCTCGGGATAGGGCTGGGGCTAGGCTTAGGGCTAGGGTTATTGTTAGGGTTAGGGCTAGGGCTAGTGTTAGGGTTAGGGTTAGGTTTAGGGCTAGGGCTAGGGCTAGGGCTAGGGCTATGGCAAGGTTAGGGTTAGGTATAGGGCTAGGGTTAGGTCTAGGGCTAGGGTTAGGGTTAGGGTTAGGGTTAGGGTTAGGGCTAGGGCTAAGGCTAGACTAGGGCTAGGGCTAGGGCTACGGTTAGGGTTAGGGTGAGGGCTAGGGCTAGG
>OX463233.1:150917379-150924879 GCA_949820135.1 Sylvilagus floridanus
TAGGTTTAGGGTTGGGATTAGGGTTAGGGCTAGGGCTATGGTTAGGTTTAGGGCTAGGGTTAGGGTTAGGGTTTGGGTTAGGGTTAGTGTTTTGGCTAGGGCTAGGGCTAGGGCTAGGGCTAGGGTTAGGGATAGGGTTAGGGCTAGGGCTAGGGCTAGGGCTAGGGCTAGGGCTAGGTTTAGGTTTAGGGTTAGGATTAGGGTTAGGGCTAGGGCTATGGTTAGGTTTAAGGCTAGGGTTAGGGTTAGGGTTTTGGTTCGGGTTAGTGTTGGGGCTAGGGCTAGGGCTAGGGCTAGGGTTAGCTTTAGGGCTAGGGCTAGTGCTAGGACTAGGTTTAGGGGTAGGGTTAGGGCTAGGTTTTGGGTTAGGGCTAGGGTTAGATTAAAGGTTAGAGTTAGGGCTAGGGCTAGGGTTAGGGTTAGGGTTAGGGTTAACGCTAGGGCAAGGGCTAGGGCAAGGACTAGGGTTAGGGTGAGGGTTAGGGCTAGGTTAGGTTTAGGGTTAGGGCTAGGCTTAGGGCTGGGGTTAGGGTTAGGGCTAGGGCTAGGGCTAGGGCTAGCGCTAGGGTTAGGGTTAGGGCTAGGGCTCGTCCGAGAGCTACGGTTAGGGTTAGGTTTAGGGTTAGGTTTAGGGTTAGGGCTAGGGCTAGGGCTCGGGCTAGGGTTAGGTTTAGGGTTAGGGTTAGGGTTAGTTTTAGGGTTAGGGTTAGGGCTAGGGCTAGGTCTAGGGCTAGAGCTAGGTATAGGGTTAGGGCTAGGGCTAGCGTTAGTGTTAGGGTTAGGGCTAGGCCTAGGGCTAGGTCTAGAGCTAGGGTTAGGGTTAGGGCTAGGTTTAAGGTTAGGGCTAGGGTTAGAGTTAGGGTTAGAGTTAGGGCTAGGGCTAGGGTTAGGGTTAGGGTTAGGTTTAGGGTTAGCGTTAGGGCTAGGTTTAGGGTTAGGGCTAGTGCTAGGGTTACGATTAGGGTTAGAGCTAGGGCTAGGGTTAGGGTTAGGGCTAGGGTTGGGTTAGGGTTAGTGTTAGGGTTAAGGCTATGGCTAGGGCTAGGGCTAGAGCCAGGGTTAGGGTTAGGGCTAGGGCTAGGGTTAGTGTTAGGGTTAGGGTTAGGTCTAGGGCTAGGGCTAGGTCTAGGGCTAGGGTTAGGGTTAGTGTTAGGGTTAGGGCTAGTGCTAGGGCTAGCGCTAGGGCTAGGGTTAGGATTAGGGTTAGTGCTAGGGCTAGGGCTAGGGCTAGGGTTAGGGTGAGGGCTTGGGCTAGGGCTAGGGATAGGGTTAGGTTTAGGGTTAAGATTAGGGCTAGGGCTAGGGCTATGGAGAGGGTTAGGGTTAGGGTTAGGATTAGGGTTATAGTTAGGGCTATGGTTAGGTGCAGGGCTACGTTTAGAGTTAGGGTTAGGGTTAGGGTTGGGGCTAGGGCTAGGGCTAGGGCTAGGGCTAGGACTAGGGTTAAGTTTAGGGGTAGGGTTAGGGCTAGGGCTAGGGCTAGGGCTAGGGTTAGGGTTAGGGTTATGTTTAGGGCTAGGGTTAGGGCTAGGGCTAGGGTTAGGGTTAGGGTTAGGGTTAATGCTTGGGCAAGGGCTAGGGCAAGGACTAGGGTTAGGGTTAGGGTTAGGGCTAGGTTAGGGTTAGGGTTAGGGCTAGGGCTAGGGCTAGGGCTAGGGTTAGAGTTACGGCTAGGGCTAGGGCTAGGGCTAGCGCTTGGGTTAGGGTTAGGGCTAGGGCTCGGGCTAGGGTTAGGTTTAGGGCTAGGGTTAGGGTTAGGGTTAGGGTTAGGGCTAGGGCTAGGTCTAGGGCTAGAGCTAGGGTTAGGGTTAGGGCTAGGGCTAGCGTTAGTGTTAGGGTTAGGGCTGGGGCTAGGGCTAGGTCTAGAGCTAGGGTTCGGGTTAGGGCTAGGTTTAAGGTTAGGGCTAGGGTTAGGGTTAGGGTTACAGTTAGGGCTAGGGCTAGGGTTAGGGTTAGGGTTAGGTTTAGGGTTAGGGTTAGGGCTAGGTTTAGGGTTAGGGCTAGGGCTAGGGATAGGATTAGGTTTAGAGCTAGGGCTAGGGTTAGGGTTAGGGGTAGGGTTAGTGTTAGGGTTAGGGTTAGGGTTAGGGCTAGGACGAGGTTAGGGTTAGGGTTAGGGTTAGGGTTAGGGCTAGTGTTAGGGTTAGGGTTAGTGTTAGGGCTAGGGTTAGGGTTAAGGCTAGGGTTAGGGCTAGCTCTATGGCTATGGTTAGGGTTAGGTTTAGGGTTAGAGTTACGGCTAGGGCTATGGCTAGGTCTAGGGCTAGGATTAGGGTTAGGGCTGGGGCTAGGGCTAGGGCTAGGGCTAGAGTTAAGGTTAGGACGAGGGCTAAGGCTAGTTCTAGGGTTAGGGTTAGGGTTAGGGCTAGGTCTAGGGCTAGGGCTAGGGCTAGGGTTAGGCTTAGGGTTAGGGCTAGGGCTAGTGCTAGGGCTAGGGCTAGAGCTAGGTTTAGGGTTAATTTTAGGTTTAGGGCTAGGGCTGGGGCTAGGTTTATGGTTAGGTTTAGGGCTAGTGTTAGGGTTAGGGTTAGGGCTAGGGCTAGATTAGGGCTAGGGTTAGGGTTAGTTTTAGGGTTAGGGGTAGGGCTAGGGCTAGGGCTAGGGCTAGGGTTAGGGATAGGGTTAGGGCTAGGGCTAGGGCTAGGGCTAGGGCTAGGGCTAGGTTTAGGTTTAGGGTTAGGATTAGGGTTAGGGCTAGGGCTATGGTTAGGTTTAAGGCTAGGGTTAGGGTTAGGGTTTTGGTTAGGGTTAGTGTTGGGGCTAGGGCTAGGGCTAGGGCTAGGGTTAGCTTTAGGGCTAGGGCTAGTGCTAGGACTAGGTTTAGGGGTAGGGTTAGGGCTAGGTTTTGGGTTAGGGCTAGGGTTAGGTTAAAGGTTAGAGTTAGGGCTAGGGCTAGGGTTAGGGTTAGGGTTAGGGTTAACGCTAGGGCAAGGGCTAGGGCAAGGACTAGGGTTAGGGTTAGGGTTAGGGCTAGGTTAGGGTTAGGGTTAGGGCTAGGCTTAGGGCTGGGGTTAGGGTTAGGGCTAGGGCTAGGGCTAGGGCTAGCGCTAGGGTTAGGGTTAGGGCTAGGGCTCGTCCGAGAGCTACGGTTAGGGTTAGGTTTAGGGTTAGGGCTAGGGCTAGGGCTCGGGCTAGGGTTAGGTTTAGGGTTAGGGTTAGGGTTAGTTTTAGGGTTAGGGTTAGGGCTAGGGCTAGGTCTAGGGCTAGAGCTAGGTATAGGGTTAGGGCTAGGGCTAGCGTTAGTGTTAGGGTTAGGGCTAGGCCTAGGGCTAGGTCTAGAGCTAGGGTTAGGGTTAGGGCTAGGTTTAAGGTTAGGGCTAGGGTTAGAGTTAGGGTTAGAGTTAGGGCTAGGGCTAGGGTTGGGTTTAGGGTTAGGTTTAGGGTTAGCGTTAGGGCTAGGTTTAGGGTTAGGGCTAGTGCTAGGGTTACGATTAGGGTTAGAGCTAGGGCTAGGGTTAGGGTTAGGGCTAGGGTTGGGTTAGGGTTAGTGTTAGGGTTAAGGCTATGGCTAGGGCTAGGGCTAGAGCCAGGGTTAGGGTTAGGGCTAGGGCTAGGGTTAGTGTTAGGGTTAGGGTTAGGTCTAGGGCTAGGGCTAGGTCTAGGGCTAGGGTTAGGGTTAGTGTTAGGGTTAGGGCTAGTGCTAGGGCTAGCGCTAGGGCTAGGGTTAGGATTAGGGTTAGTGCTAGGGCTAGGGCTAGGGCTAGGGCTAGGGTTAGGGTGAGGGCTTGGGCTAGGGCTAGGGATAGGGTTAGGTTTAGGGTTAAGATTAGGGCTAGGGCTAGGGCTATGGAGAGGGTTAGGGTTAGGGTTAGGATTAGGGTTATAGTTAGGGCTATGGTTAGGTGCAGGGCTACGTTTAGAGTTAGGGTTAGGGTTAGGGTTGGGGCTAGGTCTAGGGCTAGGGCTAGGGCTAGGACTAGGGTTAAGTTTAGGGGTAGGGTTAGGGCTAGGGCTAGGGCTAGGGCTAGGGTTAGGGTTAGGGTTATGTTTAGGGCTAGGGTTAGGGCTAGGGCTAGGGTTAGGGTTAGGGCAAGGGCTAGGGCTAGAGCTAGGGTTAGGGTTAGGTGTAGGGTTAGGGCTAGGGCTGGGGCTAGGGCTAGGGCTCGGGCTAGGGTTAGAGTTAGGGTTAGGATTAAGGTTAGCTAGGGCTAGGGTTAGGGTTAGGGTTAGGGTTAGGGTTAGGGTTAGAGATAGGGCAAGGCCTAGGGCTAGGTCTAGGGCTATTTTAGGGTTAGGGCTAGGGCTAGGCCTAGGGCTAGGGTTAGGGTTAATGCTAGGGCTAGGGCTAGAGCTAGGGTTAGGGTTAGGTTTACGGTTAGGTTTAGGGGTGGGGCTAGGGCTAGGGCTAGGGCTTGGGCTAGTGTTAGGGTTAGGATTAGGGTTAGGGCTAGGGCTAGGGTTAGGTTTAGGGCTAGGGTTAGGGTTAGGTTTAGGGTTAGGGCTAGGGCTAGGGCTAGGGCTAGAACTAGTGTTAGGGTTAGGGCTAGGGCTAGACTTAGGGTTAGCGTTAGGGCTAAGGCTAGGGCTAGGGCTAGGGCTAGGGCTAGGATCAGGGTTAGGGTTAGGGTTAGGGCTAGGGTTAGTGTTAGGTTTAGCGCTAGGGCTAGGGCTAGGGCTAGGGTTAGGGTAAGGGTTAGGGTTTGGGCAAGGGCTAGTGCTAGGGTTAGGGTTAAGGTTAGGGTTAGGGCTAGGGTTAGGGTTAGGGCTAGGGTTAGAGTTAGGGTTAGAGATAGGGCTAGGTCTAGGGTTAGGGTTAGGGTTAGGGTTAGGGCTAGGGTTAGGCTTAGGGTTAGGGTTAGGGCTCGGGCTAGGGCTAGGGCTAGGGCTAGGGTTAGGGTTAGTGTTAGGGTTAGGGTTAAGGTTAGGGTTAGGGCTAGTGTTAGGGTTAGGTCTAGGGTTAGGGCTAGGGTTAGGATTAGGGTTAGAGATAGGGCTAGGGCTAGGGCAAGGTTACGTTTAGGTAGGGTTAGGGTTAGGGCTAGGGTTAGGGTTAGGGTTAGGTTTAGGGCTAGGGTTAGGGTTAGGGCTAGGGCTAGCGCTAGGTCTAGGGCTTGGGTTAGGGTTAGGGTTAGGGTATGGCTAGGGCTACGGCTAGGGCTATGGCTAGGATTAGGGTTAGGGTTAGGACTAGGGTTAGGGCTAGGGCTAGTGTTAGGTAAAGGGTTAGGTTTAGGGCTAGGGCTAGGGCTAGGGCTAGGGCTAGGGTTAGGGTTAGGGAGAGGGCTAGGGCTAGTCCTAGGGTTAGGGTAAGTGTTAGGGTTAGGGCTAGGGCTAGGGCTAGGGTTAGGTTTAGGGTTAGGGCTAGGGCTAGTGCTAGGGCTAGGGCTAGGGTTAGGTTTAGGGTTAGGTTTAGGGCTAGGGCTATGGCTAGGTCTAGGTCATGGTTAGGGTTAGGGTTATGGTTAGGGTTAGGGCTAGGGTTAGAGTTAGGACTAGGGTTAGGGTTAGGGTTCGAGTTAGGTCTAGGGCTAGGGCAAGGTTAGGGTTAGGGTTAGGGTTATGGTTAGGGCTAGGTTTAAGTTTAGGGCTTGGGCTAGGGCTAGGTCTAGGGCTAGGGTTAGTGTTAGGGTTAGGGTTAGGTTTTGTGTTAGGTCTAGGGCTAGGGCTAGGACTAGGGCTAGGCCAAGAATTAGGGTTAGGGTTAGGGCAAAGGCAAGGCCTTGGGCTAGGGCTAGGGCTAGGGTTAGGGTTAAGTTTAGGTCTAGGGCTAGTCCTAGGGTTAGCGTAAGGGTTAGGGTTAGGGCTAGGGCTAGGGCTAGGGCTAGGGTTAGGTTTAGGGCTAGGGCTATGGCTAGGTCTAGGTCATGGTTAGGGTTAGGGCTAGGGCTAGGGCTAGGTCTAGGGCTAGGGTTAGGGTTAGGGTTAGGGTTCGAGTTAGGTCTAGGGCTAGGGCAAGGTTAGGGTTAGGGTTATGGTTAGGGCTAGGTTTATGGTTAGGGCTAGGGCTAGGGCTAGGTCTAGGGCTAGGGTTAGGGTTAGGGTTAAGGTTAGGTTTAGTGTTAGGTGTAGGGCTAGGGCTAGGACTAGGGCTAGGCCTAGGGTCAGGGGTAGGGTTAGGGCTAGGGCAAGGCGTAGGGCTAGGGCTAGGGCTAGGGTTAGGGTTAGGGTTAGGGCTAGGGCTAGGTCTAGTGCTAGGGCTAGGTTTAGGGTTAGGGCTAGGGCTAGGGCTAGAGCTAGGGTTAGGGTTAGGTTTAAGGTTAGGTTTAGGGTTAGGGCTCGGGCTAGGGCTAGGGCTAGGGGTAGAGCTAGGGTTAGGGTTAGGGCTAGGGTTAGGGTTAGGGTTTGGGTTAGGGTTAGTGTTTTGCCGAGGGCTAGGTCTAGGGCTAGGGCTAGGGTTAGGATTAGGGTTAGGGTTAGGGTTAGGCCTAGGGTTAGTGTTAGGGTTAGTGCTAGGGCTAGGGCTAGAGCTAGGGCTAGGGTTAGGGTTAGTGTTAGGGTTAGGGGTAGGGCTAGGGCTAGGGCTAGGGCTAGGGTTAGGATTAGGGTTAGGATTAGGGTTAGGGCTAGGGCTATGTTTAGGTTTAGGGCTACGGTTAGGGTTAGGGTTTGGGTTAGGGTTAGTGTTTTGGCTAGGGCTAGGGCTAGGGCTAGGGCTAGGGCTAGGGCTAGTGCTAGGGTTAGTGTTAGGGTTAGGGTTAGGGTTAGGGTTAGGGCTAGGTTTAGGGTTAGGGCTAGGGTTAGGTTAAAGTTTAGAGTTAGGGCTAGGGCTAGGGTTAGGGTTAGGGTTAGGGTTAACGCTAGGGCAAGGGCTAGGTCAAGGACTAGGGTTAGGGTTAGGGTTAGGGCTAGGTTAGGGTTAGGGTTAGGGCTAGGCTTAGGGCTAGGGTTAGGGTTAGGGCTAGGGCTAGGGCTAGGGCTAGCGCTAGGGCTAGGGTTAGGGCTAGGGCTAGGCCGAGAGCTAGGGTTAGGGTTAGGTTTAGGGTTAGGTTTAGGGTTAGGGCTAGGGCTAGGGCTCGGGCTAGGGTTAGGTTTAGGGTTAGGGTTAGGGTTAGTTTTAGGGTTAGGTTTAGGGCTAGGGCTAGGTGTAGGGCTAGAGCTAGGGATAGGGTTAGGGCTAGGGCTAGGGTTAGTGTTAGGGTTAGGGCTAGGCCTAGGGCTAGGTCTAGAGCTAGGGTTAGGGTTAGGGCTAGGTTTAAGGTTAGGTCTAGGGTTAGGGTTAGGGTTAGAGTTAGGGCTAGGGTTAGGGTTAGGGTTAGAGCTAGGGCTAGGGTTAGTGTTAGGTCTAGGGTTAAGGTTAGGGTTAGTGTTAGGCTTAGGGTTAGGGCTAGGGCTAGGGCTAGAGCTAGGGTTAGGTTTAAGTTTAGAGTTAGGGCTAGGGCTAGGCCTAGGGCTAGGGCTAGGGCTAGGGTTATTGTTAGGGTTAGGTCTAGGGCTAGGGCTAGGGCTAGGATTAGGTTTAGGGTTAGGGTTAGGGCTAGGGCTAGGGCTAGGGTTAGGGTTAGGGCTAGGGTTAGTGTTAGGTTTAGGGTTAGGGCTAGGGCTAGGGCTAGGTCTAGAGCT
>OX463233.1:150944879-150949879 GCA_949820135.1 Sylvilagus floridanus
AGCGCTAGGGCTAGGGTTAGGATTAGGGTTAGTGCTAGGGCTAGGGCTAGGGCTAGGGCTAGGGTTAGGGTGAGGGCTTGGGCTAGGGCTAGGGATAGGGTTAGGTTTAGGGTTAAGATTAGGGCTAGGGCTAGGGCTATGGAGAGGGTTAGGGTTAGGGTTAGGATTAGGGTTATAGTTAGGGCTATGGTTAGGTGCAGGGCTACGTTTAGAGTTAGGGTTAGGGTTAGGGTTGGGGCTAGGGCTAGGGCTAGGGCTAGGGCTAGGACTAGGGTTAAGTTTAGGGGTAGGGTTAGGGCTAGGGCTAGGGCTAGGGCTAGGGTTAGGGTTAGGGTTATGTTTAGGGCTAGGGTTAGGGCTAGGGCTAGGGTTAGGGTTAGGGTTAGGGTTAATGCTTGGGCAAGGGCTAGGGCAAGGACTAGGGTTAGGGTTAGGGTTAGGGCTAGGTTAGGGTTAGGGTTAGGGCTAGGGCTAGGGCTAGGGCTAGGGTTAGAGTTACGGCTAGGGCTAGGGCTAGGGCTAGCGCTTGGGTTAGGGTTAGGGCTAGGGCTCGGGCTAGGGTTAGGTTTAGGGCTAGGGTTAGGGTTAGGGTTAGGGTTAGGGCTAGGGCTAGGTCTAGGGCTAGAGCTAGGGTTAGGGTTAGGGCTAGGGCTAGCGTTAGTGTTAGGGTTAGGGCTGGGGCTAGGGCTAGGTCTAGAGCTAGGGTTCGGGTTAGGGCTAGGTTTAAGGTTAGGGCTAGGGTTAGGGTTAGGGTTACAGTTAGGGCTAGGGCTAGGGTTAGGGTTAGGGTTAGGTTTAGGGTTAGGGTTAGGGCTAGGTTTAGGGTTAGGGCTAGGGCTAGGGATAGGATTAGGTTTAGAGCTAGGGCTAGGGTTAGGGTTAGGGGTAGGGTTAGTGTTAGGGTTAGGGTTAGGGTTAGGGCTAGGACGAGGTTAGGGTTAGGGTTAGGGTTAGGGTTAGGGCTAGTGTTAGGGTTAGGGTTAGTGTTAGGGCTAGGGTTAGGGTTAAGGCTAGGGTTAGGGCTAGCTCTATGGCTATGGTTAGGGTTAGGTTTAGGGTTAGAGTTACGGCTAGGGCTATGGCTAGGTCTAGGGCTAGGATTAGGGTTAGGGCTGGGGCTAGGGCTAGGGCTAGGGCTAGAGTTAAGGTTAGGACGAGGGCTAAGGCTAGTTCTAGGGTTAGGGTTAGGGTTAGGGCTAGGTCTAGGGCTAGGGCTAGGGCTAGGGTTAGGCTTAGGGTTAGGGCTAGGGCTAGTGCTAGGGCTAGGGCTAGAGCTAGGTTTAGGGTTAATTTTAGGTTTAGGGCTAGGGCTGGGGCTAGGTTTATGGTTAGGTTTAGGGCTAGTGTTAGGGTTAGGGTTAGGGCTAGGGCTAGATTAGGGCTAGGGTTAGGGTTAGTTTTAGGGTTAGGGGTAGGGCTAGGGCTAGGGCTAGGAATAGGGTTAGGGATAGGGTTAGGGCTAGGGCTAGGGCTAGGGCTAGGGCTAGGGCTAGGTTTAGGTTTAGGGTTAGGATTAGGGTTAGGGCTAGGGCTATGGTTAGGTTTAAGGCTAGGGTTAGGGTTAGGGTTTTGGTTAGGGTTAGTGTTGGGGCTAGGGCTAGGGCTAGGGCTAGGGTTAGCTTTAGGGCTAGGGCTAGTGCTAGGACTAGGTTTAGGGGTAGGGTTAGGGCTAGGTTTTGGGTTAGGGCTAGGGTTAGGTTAAAGGTTAGAGTTAGGGCTAGGGCTAGGGTTAGGGTTAGGGTTAGGGTTAACGCTAGGGCAAGGGCTAGGGCAAGGACTAGGGTTAGGGTTAGGGTTAGGGCTAGGTTAGGGTTAGGGTTAGGGCTAGGCTTAGGGCTGGGGTTAGGGTTAGGGCTAGGGCTAGGGCTAGGGCTAGCGCTAGGGTTAGGGTTAGGGCTAGGGCTCGTCCGAGAGCTACGGTTAGGGTTAGGTTTAGGGTTAGGTTTAGGGTTAGTGCTAGGGCTAGGGCTCGGGCTAGGGTTAGGTTTAGGGTTAGGGTTAGGGTTAGTTTTAGGGTTAGGGTTAGGGCTAGGGCTAGGTCTAGGGCTAGAGCTAGGTATAGGGTTAGGGCTAGGGCTAGCGTTAGTGTTAGGGTTAGGGCTAGGCCTAGGGCTAGGTCTAGAGCTAGGGTTAGGGTTAGGGCTAGGTTTAAGGTTAGGGCTAGGGTTAGAGTTAGGGTTAGAGTTAGGGCTAGGGCTAGGGTTGGGGTTAGGGTTAGGTTTAGGGTTAGCGTTAGGGCTAGGTTTAGGGTTAGGGCTAGTGCTAGGGTTAGGATTAGGGTTAGAGCTAGGGCTAGGGTTAGGGTTAGGGCTAGGGTTGGGTTAGGGTTAGTGTTAGGGTTAAGGCTATGGCTAGGGCTAGGGCTAGAGCCAGGGTTAGGGTTAGGGCTAGGGCTAGGGTTAGTGTTAGGGTTAGGGTTAGGTCTAGGGCTAGGGCTAGGTCTAGGGCTAGGGTTAGGGTTAGTGTTAGGGTTAGGGCTAGTGCTAGGGCTAGCGCTAGGGCTAGGGTTAGGATTAGGGTTAGTGCTAGGGCTAGGGCTAGGGCTAGGGCTAGGGTTAGGGTGAGGGCTTGGGCTAGGGCTAGGGATAGGGTTAGGTTTAGGGTTAAGATTAGGGCTAGGGCTAGGGCTATGGAGAGGGTTAGGGTTAGGGTTAGGATTAGGGTTATAGTTAGGGCTATGGTTAGGTGCAGGGCTACGTTTAGAGTTAGGGTTAGGGTTAGGGTTGGGGCTAGGGCTAGGGCTAGGGCTAGGGCTAGGACTAGGGTTAAGTTTAGGGGTAGGGTTAGGGCTAGGGCTAGGGCTAGGGCTAGGGTTAGGGTTAGGGTTATGTTTAGGGCTAGGGTTAGGGCTAGGGCTAGGGTTAGGGTTAGGGCAATGGCTAGGGCTAGAGCTAGGGTTAGGGTTAGGTGTAGGGTTAGGGCTAGGGCTGGGGCTAGGGCTAGGGCTCGGGCTAGGGTTAGAGTTAGGGTTAGGATTAAGGTTAGCTAGGGCTAGGGTTAGGGTTAGGGTTAGGGTTAGGGTTAGGGTTAGAGATAGGGCAAGGCCTAGGGCTAGGTCTAGGGCTATTTTAGGGTTAGGGCTAGGGCTAGGCCTAGGGCTAGGGTTAGGGTTAATGCTAGGGCTAGGGCTAGAGCTAGGGTTAGGGTTAGGTTTACGGTTAGGTTTAGGGGTGGGGCTAGGGCTAGGGCTAGGGCTTGGGCTAGTGTTAGGGTTAGGATTAGGGTTAGGGCTAGGGCTAGGGTTAGGTTTAGGGCTAGGGTTAGGGTTAGGTTTAGGGTTAGGGCTAGGGCTAGGGCTAGGGCTAGAACTAGTGTTAGGGTTAGGGCTAGGGCTAGACTTAGGGTTAGCGTTAGGGCTAAGGCTAGGGCTAGGGCTAGGGCTAGGGCTAGGATCAGGGTTAGGGTTAGGGTTAGGGCTAGGGTTAGTGTTAGGTTTAGCGCTAGGGCTAGGGCAAGCCTAGGGTTAGGGTAAGGGTTAGGGTTTGGGCAAGGGCTAGTGCTAGGGTTAGGGTTAAGGTTAGGGTTAGGGCTAGGGTTAGGGTTAGGGCTAGGGTTAGAGTTAGGGTTAGAGATAGGGCTAGGTCTAGGGTTAGGGTTAGGGTTAGGGTTAGGGCTAGGGTTAGGCTTAGGGTTAGGGTTAGGGCTCGGGCTAGGGCTAGGGCTAGGGCTAGGGTTAGGGTTAGTGTTAGGGTTAGGGTTAAGGTTAGGGTTAGGGCTAGTGTTAGGGTTAGGTCTAGGGTTAGGGCTAGGGTTAGGATTAGGGTTAGAGATAGGGCTAGGGCTAGGGCAAGGTTACGTTTAGGTAGGGTTAGGGTTAGGGCTAGGGTTAGGGTTAGGGTTAGGTTTAGGGCTAGGGTTAGGGTTAGGGCTAGGGCTAGCGCTAGGTCTAGGGCTTGGGTTAGGGTTAGGGTTAGGGTATGGCTAGGGCTACGGCTAGGGCTATGGCTAGGATTAGGGTTAGGGTTAGGACTAGGGTTAGGGCTAGGGCTAGTGTTAGGTAAAGGGTTAGGTTTAGGGCTAGGGCTAGGGCTAGGGCTAGGGCTAGGGTTAGGGTTAGGGAGAGGGCTAGGGCTAGTCCTAGGGTTAGGGTAAGTGTTAGGGTTAGGGCTAGGGCTAGGGCTAGGGTTAGGTTTAGGGTTAGGGCTAGGGCTAGTGCTAGGGCTAGGGCTAGGGTTAGGTTTAGGGTTAGGTTTAGGGCTAGGGCTATGGCTAGGTCTAGGTCATGGTTAGGGTTAGGGTTATGGTTAGGGTTAGGGCTAGGGTTAGAGTTAGGACTAGGGTTAGGGTTAGGGTTCGAGTTAGGTCTAGGGCTAGGGCAAGGTTAGGGTTAGGGTTAGGGTTATGGTTAGGGCTAGGTTTAAGTTTAGGGCTTGGGCTAGGGCTAGGTCTAGGGCTAGGGTTAGTGTTAGGGTTAGGGTTAGGTTTTGTGTTAGGTCTAGGGCTAGGGCTAGGACTAGGGCTAGGCCAAGAATTAGGGTTAGGGTTAGGGCAAAGGCAAGGCCTTGGGCTAGGGCTAGGGCTAGGGTTAGGGTTAAGTTTAGGGCTAGGGCTAGTCCTAGGGTTAGCGTAAGGGTTAGGGTTAGGGCTAGGGCTAGGGCTAGGGCTAGGGTTAGGTTTAGGGCTAGGGCTATGGCTAGGTCTAGGTCATGGTTAGGGTTAGGGCTAGGGCTAGGGCTAGGTCTAGGGCTAGGGTTAGGGTTAGGGTTAGGGTTCGAGTTAGGTCTAGGGCTAGGGCAAGGTTAGGGTTAGGGTTATGGTTAGGGCTAGGTTTATGGTTAGGGCTAGGGCTAGGGCTAGGTCTAGGGCTAGGGTTAGGGTTAGGGTTAAGGTTAGGTTTAGTGTTAGGTGTAGGGCTAGGGCTAGGACTAGGGCTAGGCCTAGGGTCAGGGGTAGGGTTAGGGCTAGGGCAAGGCGTAGGGCTAGGGCTAGGGCTAGGGTTAGGGTTAGGGTTAGGGCTAGGGCTAGGGCTAGTGCTAGGGCTAGGTTTAGGGTTAGGGCTA
>OX463233.1:150972379-150979879 GCA_949820135.1 Sylvilagus floridanus
TAGGGCTAGTGTTAGGATTAGGGTTAGGTTTAGGTCTAGGGCTAGGGCTAGGGCAAGGTTAGGGTTAGGTTTAGGGTTAAGGTTAGGGCTAGGGTTAGGGTTAGGGTTAGGGCTAGGGTTAGGGTTAGGGTTAGAGTTAGGGCTAGGGCTAGATCAAGGTTAGGGTAAGGGTTAGGGTTAGGGTTAGGTCTAGGTTTAATTTTTGGGCTAGGGCTAGGGCTAGGTCTAGGGCTAGGGTGAGGGTTAGGGTTAGGGTTAGGGTTACGGCTATGCTAGGGCTATGGAGAGGGTTAGGGTTAGGGTTAGGATTAGGGTTATGGTTAGGGCTAGGACTAGGGTTAGGGCTAGGGCTAGGTCTGGGGTTAGGTTTAGGGCTAGGGTTAGGTTTAGGGTTAGGGCTAGGGCTAGTGCTAGGGCTAGGGCTAGGGTTAGGGTTAGGGTTAGATTTAGGGCTAGTGCTAGGGTTATGGCTAGGCCAAGGTTAGGGTTAGGGTTAGGGTTAGGGTTAGGGTTAGGGCTAGGGTTAGGGTAAGGGCTAGGGTTAGGGTTAGGGTTAGAGTTAGGGCTAGGGCTAGGGCAAGGTTAGGGTTAGGGTTAGGGTTAGGGCTAGGTTTAGGGTTAGGGCTAGGGCTAGGGCTAGGTCTAGGGCTAGGGTTAGGGTTAGTGTTAGGGTTAGGGCTAGGTCTATGGTTAGGGCTAGGGCTAGGGTTAGGGCTAGGGCTAGGGCTAGGCCTAGGGTTAGTGTTAGGGCTGGGGCTAGGGCTAGGGCTAGGCCTAGGGTTAAGGTTAGGGTTAGGGTTAGGGCAAGTCCTAGGGCTAGGGCTAGGGCTAGGGATAGGGTTAGGTTTAGGGCTAGGGTTAGGGCTAGGGCTAGGGTAGGGATAGGGCTAGCGCTAGGGCTAGAGCTAGGGTTAGGGTTAAGTTTAGAGTTAGGTTTAGGGTTAGGTCTAGGGCTAGGGCTAGGTCTATGGCTCGGGCGAGGGTTAGGATTAGGGTTAGGGCTAGGGCTAGGGTTAGGGTTAGGGCTAGGGTTAGGGTTAGGTTTAGGGCTAGGGTTAGGGATAGGGTTAGGGCTAGGGCTAGGGCTAGGGCTAGGGCTAAGGCTAGGGTTAGTGTAAGGGCTAGGGCTAGGGCTAGGGCTAGTGCTAGGGTTATGGTTAGGTTTAGGGTTAGGGTTAGGGTTAGGGCTAGGGCTAGGGCTAGGGCTAGGGCTAGGGTTAGGGCTAGTGTTAAGTTTAGGGCTAGGACTAGGGTTATTGCTAGGGCTAGGGTTAGGGTTAGTGTTAGGTCTAGGGCTAGGGCTAGGGCTATGGCTAGGGCTAGGGTTAGGGTTAGGTTTAGGGCTAGGGCTAGGGCTAGGTCTAGGTTTAGGGATAGGGCTAGGGCTAGGGCTAGAGCTAGGGTTAGGGTTAAGTTTAAAGTTAGGTTTAGGGTTAGGGCTAGGGCAAGGGCTAGGTCTGGGGCTCGGGCGAGGGTTAGGATTAGGGTTAGGATTAGGGTTAGGGCTAGGGCTAGGGTTAGGGTTAGGGCTAGGGTTAGGGTTAGGGTTAGGGTTAGGGCTAGGGTTATGTTTAGGGTTAGGGTTAGGGTTAGGGCTAGGGCTAGGTCTAGGACTAGGGTTAGTGTTAGGGCTAGGGCTAGAGCTAGGGCTAGGCCTAGGGTTAAGGTTAGGGTTAGGGCTAGGGCAAGGCCTAGGGCTAGTGCTAGGATTAGGGTTAGGGTTAGGTTTAGGGCTAGGGTTAGGGATATGGCTAGGGTTAGGGTTAGTGTTAGGGCTAGGGCTAGGGCTAGGTTTAGGGTTAGTGTTAGGGTTAGGGCTAGGACTAGGGCTAGGACTAGGGCTAGTGTTAGGGTTAGGGTTAGGGCTAGGGCTAGGGCAAGGCCTAGGGCTAGGGAGAGGGTTAGGGTTAGGGTTTGTGCTAGGGTTAGGGTTAGGGTTAGGGTTAGGGCTAGTGCTAGGGCTAGAACTAGGCCTAGGGCTAGGGCTAGGGTTAGGATTAGGGTTAGTGCTAGGGCTAGGGCTAGGGCTAGGGTTAAGGTTAGGGCTAGGGCTAGGCCTAGGTCTAGGGTTAGGTTTAGGGTTAGGGTTAGGGCTAGGGCTAGTTCTATGGAGAGGGTTAGGGTTAGGGTTAGGATTAGGGTTATGCTTACGGCTAGGACTAGGGTTAGGGCTAGGTCTAGGGTTAGGTTTATGGTTAGGGTTAGGGCTAGGGCTAGGGATAGGGATAGGGCTAGGGCTAGGGTTAGTGTTAGGGCTAGGGTTAGGTTTAGGGTTAGGGCTAGGGCTAGGCCTAGGGCAAGGGCAAGGTTAGGGTTAGGGTTAGGGTTAGGGTTAGGGCTAGGGTTAGGGTTAGAGTTAGGGCTAGGGTTAGGGTTAGGGCTAGGGCTAGAGCCAGGGTTAGGGTTAGGTCTAGGGCTAGGGTTAGGGTTAGGGTTAGGGCTAGGGCTAGGGTTAGGTTTAGGGTTAGGGTTAGGGCTAGGGCTAGGGCTATGGAGAGGGTTAGGGTTAGGGTTATGATTAGGGTTATGGTCAGGGCTAGGACTAGGGATAGGGCTAGGGCTAGAGTTAGGTTTATGGTTAGGGTTAGGGCTAAGGCTAGAGCTAGGGCTAAGGTTAGGGTTAGTGCTAGGGCTAGGGCTAGGGCTAGGGTTAGGATTAGGGTTAGGTTTAGGGTAGGGCTAGGGCTATGGAGAGGGTCAGGGTTAGGGTTAGGATTAGGTTTATGCTTACGGCTAGGACTAGGGTTAGGGCAAGGGCTAGGGTTAGGTTTATGGTTAGGGTTAGGGCTAGGGCTAGGGCTAGGCATAGGGCTAGGGCTAGGGTTAGGGTTAGGGCTAGGGTTAGGTTTAGGTTTAGGGCTAGGGGTAGTGCTAGGGCTAGGGCTAGTGTTAGGGTTAGGGTTAGGTTTAGGGCTAGGGCTAGGGATAGGGCAAGGTTAGGGTAAGGTTTAGGGTTAGGGTTAGGACTAGGGTTAGGGTTAGGGTTAGGGCTAGGGTTAGGGTTAGGGTTAGAGTTAGGGCTAGGGCTAGATCAAGGTTAGGGTAAGGGTTAGGGTTAGGGTTAGGTCTAGGTTTAAGGTTTGGGCTAGGGTTAGGGCTAGGGCTAGGGCTAGGGCTATGGCTAGGGCTAAGGCTAGGGTTAGTGTAAGGGCTAGGGCTAGGGCTAGGGCTACTGCTAGGGTTAGGGTTAGGGTTAGGGTTAGGGTTAGGGTTAGGGCTAGGGCTAGGGCTAGGGCTAGGGATAGGGTTAGGGCTAGTGTTAAGTTTAGGGCTAGGACTAGGGTTATTGCTAGGGCTAGGGTTAGGGTTAGTGTTAGGTCTAGGGCTAGGGCTAGGGCTATGGCTAGGGCTAGGGTTAGGGTTAGGTTTAGGGCTAGGGCTAGGGCTAGGTCTAGGTTTAGGGATAGGGCTAGGGCTAGGGCTAGAGCTAGGGTTAGGGTTAAGTTTAAAGTTAGGTTTAGGGTTAGGCCTAGGGCAAGGGCTAGGTCTGGGGCTCGGGCGAGGGTTAGGATTAGGGTTAGGATTAGGGTTAGGGCTAGGGCTAGGGTTAGGGTTAGGGCTAGGGTTAGGGTTAGGGTTAGGGTTAGGGCTAGGGTTATGTTTAGGGTTAGGGTTAGGGTTAGGGCTAGGGCTAGGTCTAGGACTAGGGTTAGTGTTAGGGCTAGGGCTAGAGCTAGGGCTAGGCCTAGGGTTAAGGTTAGGGTTAGGGCTAGGGCAAGGCCTAGGGCTAGTGCTAGGACTAGGGTTAGGGTTAGGTTTAGGGCTAGGGTTAGGGATATGGCTAGGGTTAGGGTTAGTGTTAGGGCTAGGGCTAGGGCTAGGTTTAGGGTTAGTGTTAGGGTTAGGGCTAGGACTAGGGCTAGGACTAGGGCTAGGGTTAGGGTTAGGGTTAGGGCTAGGGCTAGGGCAAGGCCTAGGGCTAGGGAGAGGGTTAGGGTTAGGGTTTGTGCTAGGGTTAGGGTTAGGGTTAGGGTTAGGGCTAGTGCTAGGGCTAGAACTAGGCCTAGGGCTAGGGCTAGGGTTAGGATTAGGGTTAGTGCTAGGGCTAGGGCTAGGGCTAGGGCTAGGGTTAAGGTTAGGGCTAGGGCTAGGCCTAGGTCTAGGGTTAGGTTTAGGGTTAGGGTTAGGGCTAGGGCTAGTTCTATGGAGAGGGTTAGGGTTAGGGTTAGGATTAGGGTTATGCTTACGGCTAGGACTAGGGTTAGGGCTAGGTCTAGGGTTAGGTTTATGGTTATGATTAGGGCTAGGGCTAGGGCTAGGGATAGGGCTAGGGCTAGGGTTAGTGTTAGGGCTAGGGTTAGGTTTAGGGTTAGGGCTAGGGCTAGGGCTAGGGCAAGGGCAAGGTTAGGGTTAGGGTTAGGGTTAGGGTTAGGGCTAGGGTTAGGGTTAGGGTTAGGGCTAGGGTTAGGGTTAGGGCTATTGCTAGAGCCAGGGTTAGGGTTAGGTCTAGGGCTAGGGTTAGGGTTAGGGTTAGGGCTAGGGCTAGGGTTAGGTTTAGGGTTAGGTTTAGGGCTAGGGCTAGGGCTATGGAGAGGGTTAGGGTTAGGGTTATGATTAGGGTTATGGTCAGGGCTAGGACTAGGGATAGGGCTAGGGCTAGAGTTAGGTTTATGGTTAGGGTTAGGGCTAGGGCTAGAGCTAGGGCTAAGGTTAGGGTTAGTGCTAGGGCTAGGGCTAGGGCTAGGGTTAGGTTTAGGGTTAGGTTTAGGGTAGGGCTAGGGCTATGGAGAGGGTCAGGGTTAGGGTTAGGATTAGGTTTATGCTTACGGCTAGGACTAGGGTTAGGGCAAGGGCTAGGGTTAGGTTTATGGTTAGGGTTAGGGCTAGGGTTAGGGCTAGGCATAGGGCTAGGGCTAGGGTTAGGGTTAGGGCTAGGGTTAGGTTTAGGTTTAGGGCTAGGGGTAGTGCTAGGGCTAGGGCTAGTGTTAGGGTTAGGGTTAGGTTTAGGGCTAGGGCTAGGGATAGGGCAAGGTTAGGGTTAGGTTTAGGGTTAGGGTTAGGGCTAGGGTTAGGGTTAGGGTTAGGGCTAGGGTTAGGGTTAGGGTTAGAGTTAGGGCTAGGGCTAGATCAAGGTTAGGGTAAGGGTTAGGGTTAGGATTAGGTCTAGGTTTAAGGTTTGGGCTAGGGCTAGGGCTAGGTCTAGGGCTAGGGTGAGGGTTAGGGTTAGGGTTAGGGTTACGGCTATGCTAGGGCTATGGAGAGCGTTAGGGTTAGGGTTAGGATTAGGGTAATGGTTAGGGCTAGGACTAGGGTTAGGGCTAGGGCTAGGTCTGGGGTTTGGTTTAGGGCTAGGGTTAGGTTTAGGCTTAGGGCTAGGGCTAGTGCTATGGCTAGGGCTAGGGTTAGGGTTAGGGTTAGATTTAGGGCTAGGGCTAGGGTTAGGGCTAGGGCAAGGTTAGGGTTAGGGTTAGGGTTAGGGTTAGGGTTAGGGCTAGGGTTAGGGTAAGGGCTAGGGTTAGGGTTAGGTTTAGAGTTAGGGATAGGGCTAGGGCAAGGTTAGGGTTAGGGTTAGGGTTAGGGCTAGGTTTAGGGTTAGGGCTAGGGCTAGGGCTAGGTCTAGGGCAAGGGTTAGGGTTAGTGTTAGGGTTAGGGTTACGGCTAGGGCTAGGGCTAGGGCTAGGGCTAGGGTTAGGGTTAGGGTTAGGGCTAGGGCTAGGGCTAGGGCTAGGGCTAGTGTTAGGGTTAGGGTTAGGTTTAGGGCTAGGGCTAGGGATAGGGCAAGGTTAGGGTAAGGTTTAGGGTTAGGGTTAGGACTAGGGTTAGGGTTAGGGTTAGGGCTAGGGTTAGGGTTAGGGTTAGAGTTAGGGCTAGGGCTAGATCAAGGTTAGGGTAAGGGTTAGGGTTAGGGTTAGGTCTAGGTTTAAGGTTTGGGCTAGGGTTAGGGCTAGGGCTAGGGCTAGGGCTAGGGCTAGGGCTAAGGCTAGGGTTAGTGTAAGGGCTAGGGCTAGGGCTAGGGCTACTGCTAGGGTTAGGGTTAGGGTTAGGGTTAGGGTTAGGGTTAGGGCTAGGGCTAGGGCTAGGGCTAGGGATAGGGTTAGGGCTAGTGTTAAGTTTAGGGCTAGGACTAGGGTTATTGCTAGGGCTAGGGTTAGGGTTAGTGTTAGGTCTAGGGCTAGGGCTAGGGCTATGGCTAGGGCTAGGGTTAGGGTTAGGTTTAGGGCTAGGGCTAGGGCTAGGTCTAGGTTTAGGGATAGGGCTAGGGCTAGGGCTAGAGCTAGGGTTAGGGTTAAGTTTAAAGTTAGGTTTAGGGTTAGGCCTAGGGCAAGGGCTAGGTCTGGGGCTCGGGCGAGGGTTAGGATTAGGGTTAGGATTAGGGTTAGGGCTAGGGCTAGGGTTAGGGTTAGGGCTAGGGTTAGGGTTAGGGTTAGGGTTAGGGCTAGGGTTATGTTTAGGGTTAGGGTTAGGGTTAGGGCTAGGGCTAGGTCTAGGACTAGGGTTAGTGTTAGGGCTAGGGCTAGAGCTAGGGCTAGGCCTAGGGTTAAGGTTAGGGTTAGGGCTAGGGCAAGGCCTAGGGCTAGTGCTAGGACTAGGGTTAGGGTTAGGTTTAGGGCTAGGGTTAGGGATATGGCTAGGGTTAGGGTTAGTGTTAGGGCTAGGGCTAGGGCTAGGTTTAGGGTTAGTGTTAGGGTTAGGGCTAGGACTAGGGCTAGGACTAGGGCTAGGGTTAGGGTTAGGGTTAGGGCTAGGGCTAGGGCAAGGCCTAGGGCTAGGGAGAGGGTTAGGGTTAGGGTTTGTGCTAGGGTTAGGGTTAGGGTTAGGGTTAGGGCTAGTGCTAGGGCTAGAACTAGGCCTAGGGCTAGGGCTAGGGTTAGGATTAGGGTTAGTGCTAGGGCTAGGGCTAGGGCTAGGGCTAGGGTTAAGGTTAGGGCTAGGGCTAGGCCTAGGTCTAGGGTTAGGTTTAGGGTTAGGGTTAGGGCTAGGGCTAGTTCTATGGAGAGGGTTAGGGTTAGGGTTAGGATTAGGGTTATGCTTACGGCTAGGACTAGGGTTAGGGCTAGGTCTAGGGTTAGGTTTATGGTTATGATTAGGGCTAGGGCTAGGGCTAGGGATAGGGCTAGGGCTAGGGTTAGTGTTAGGGCTAGGGTTAGGTTTAGGGTTAGGGCTAGGGCTAGGGCTAGGGCAAGGGCAAGGTTAGGGTTAGGGTTAGGGTTAGGGTTAGGGCTAGGGTTAGGGTTAGGGTTAGGGCTAGGGTTAGGGTTAGGGCTATTGCTAGAGCCAGGGTTAGGGTTAGGTCTAGGGCTAGGGTTAGGGTTAGGGTTAGGGCTAGGGCTAGGGTTAGGTTTAGGGTTAGGTTTAGGGCTAGGGCTAGGGCTATGGAGAGGGTTAGGGTTAGGGTTATGATTAGGGTTATGGTCAGGGCTAGGACTAGGGATAGGGCTAGGGCTAGAGTTAGGTTTATGGTTAGGGTTAGGGCTAGGGCTAGAGCTAGGGCTAAGGTTAGGGTTAGTGCTAGGGCTAGGGCTAGGGCTAGGGTTAGGTTTAGGGTTAGGTTTAGGGTAG
>OX463233.1:151002379-151009879 GCA_949820135.1 Sylvilagus floridanus
GTTAGGTCTAGGTTTAAGGTTAGGGCTAGGCCTAGGGCTAGGTCTAGGGCTAGAGTTAGGGTTAGGGTTAGGGTTAGGGTTACGGCTAGGGCTAGGGCTATGGAGAGGGTTAGGGTTAGGGTTAGGATAGGGTTATGGTTAGGGCTAGGACTAGTGTTAGGGCTAGGGCTAGGTCTAGGGTTAGGTTTAGGGCTAGGGTTAGGTTTAGGTTTAGGGCTAGGGCTAGTGCTAGGGCTCGGGCTAGGGTTAGGGCTGGGGTTAGGATTAGGGTTAGGGCTAGGGCTAGGGCTATGCCTAGAGCTAGGGTTAGGGTTATGGCTAGGGCTAGGGTTATGGTTAGGGTTAAGGCTAGGGCTAGGGCTAGGTTTAGGGTCAGGATTAGGGTTTGGGCTAGGGCTAGGGTTAGGGTTAGGGTTAGGGTTAGGGATAGGGTTAGGGTTAGGGCTAGGTTTAGGGTTAGGGTTAGAGTTAGGGCTAGGTCCAGGGTTAGGGTAAGGGTTAGGGTTAGGGCTAGGGTTAGGCTTAGGGTTAGGGTTAGGGCTAGGGCTAGGCCTAGGGCTAGGGCTAGGGTTAGGGTTAGTGTTAGGGTTAGGGCTAGGTCTAGGGTTAGGTCTAGGGCTAGGGTTAGGGTTAAGGTTAGGTTTAGGGCTAGGGCTAGGCCTAGGGCTAGGGCTAGGGTTAGGGTTAGGGTTAGGGTTAGGGTTAGTGCTAGTGTTAGGGTTAGGTCTAGGGTTAGGTTTAGGTTTAGGTTTAGGGTAAGTGCTAGGGCTAGGGCTAGGGCTAGGGCTAGGGCTAGGGATAGGGTTAGGGCTAGGACTAGGGTTAGGGCTAGGGCTAGGTTTAGGTTTAGGGTTTGGGTTAGGGCTAGGATTAGGGTTAGGTCTAGGGTTAGGGTTAGGTGTAGGTTTAGGGTAAGGGCTAGTTCTAGGGTTAGGGTTAGGTTTAGAGTTAGGGCTAGGCCTAGCACTAGGGCTAGGGCTAGGCCTAGGGTTAGGTTTAGGGTTAGGGCTAGGGCTAGTGCTAGGGCTAGGGCTAGGGTTAGGGTTAGGGTTAGGTTTAGGGTTAGGGCTAGGGCTAGGTCTAGGGCAAGGTTAGGGTTAGGTTTAGGGTTAGGGTTAGGGCTAGGGTTAGGGTTAGGGCTAGGGTTAGGGTTAGGGTTAGGTTTAGAGTTAGGGCTAGGGCTAGGGAAAGGTTATGGTTAGGGTTAGGGTTAGGGTTAGGGCTAGGGTTAGGGTTAGGGTTAGGTTTAGGGCTAGGGTTAGGGTTAGGGCTAGGGCTAGGGCTAGGGCTAGGGCTAGGTTTAGGGTTAGGGTTAGGGTTAGGGTTAGGGTTATGGCTAGGGCTAGGGCTAGGGCTAGGGCTAGGATTAGGGTTAGGGCTAGGACTAGGGTTAGGGCTAGGGCTAGGGTTAGGGTTAGGGTTAGTGTTAGGGCTAGGGCTAGGGCTAGGTCTAGGGCTAGGGCTAGGGTTAGGGTTAGGCCGAGGGCTAGGGCTAGTCCTAGGGTTAGGGTTAGGGTTAGGGTTAGGGCTAGGGCTAGGGCTAGGGCTAGAGCTAGGGCTAGGGTTAGGTTTAGGGTTAGGGCTAGGGCTAGTGCTAGGGCTAGGGCTAGGGTTAGGTTTAGGGTTAGGTTTAGGGCTAGGGCTATGGCTAGGTCTAGGGCAAGGTTAGGGTTAGAGTTAGTGTTACAGTTAGGGCTAGGGTTAGGGTTAGGGCTAGGGTTAGGGTTAGGGTTAGATTTAGGGCTAGGGCTAGGTCAAGGTTAGGGTTAGGGTTAGGGTTAGGGCTAGGGTTAGGTTTGGTTTAGGGCTAGGGCTATGGCTAGGGCTAGGGCTAGGCCTAGGGTTAAGGTTAGGGTTAGGGCTAGGGCAAGTCCTAGGGCTAGGGCTAGGGCTAGGTTTAGGGTTAGGTTTAGGGCTAGGGCTAGGGCTAGGGCTAGGGCTAGGGTTAGGGTTAGGGCTAGGGCTAGGGCTAGAGCTAGGGTTAGGGTTAAGTTTAGGGTTAGGTTTAGGGTTAGGGCTAGGGCTAGGGCTAGTGCTCGGGCTAGGGTTAGGATAGGGTTATGGTTAGGGCTAGGACTAGTGTTAGGGCTAGGGCTAGGTCTAGGGTTAGGTTTAGGGCTAGGGTTAGGTTTAGGTTTAGGGCTAGGGCTAGTGCTAGGGCTCGGGCTAGGGTTAGGGCTGGGGTTAGGATTAGGGTTAGGGCTAGGGCTAGGGCTATGCCTAGAGCTAGGGTTAGGGTTATGGCTAGGGCTAGGGTTATGGTTAGGGTTAAGGCTAGGGCTAGGGCTAGGTTTAGGGTCAGGATTAGGGTTTGGGCTAGGGCTAGGGTTAGGGTTAGGGTTAGGGTTAGGGATAGGGTTAGGGTTAGGGCTAGGTTTAGGGTTAGGGTTAGAGTTAGGGCTAGGTCCAGGGTTAGGGTAAGGGTTAGGGTTAGGGCTAGGGTTAGGCTTAGGGTTAGGGTTAGGGCTAGGGCTAGGCCTAGGGCTAGGGCTAGGGTTAGGGTTAGTGTTAGGGTTAGGGCTAGGTCTAGGGTTAGGTCTAGGGCTAGGGTTAGGGTTAAGGTTAGGTTTAGGGCTAGGGCTAGGCCTAGGGCTAGGGCTAGGGTTAGGGTTAGGGTTAGGGTTAGGGTTAGTGCTAGTGTTAGGGTTAGGTCTAGGGTTAGGTTTAGGTTTAGGTTTAGGGTAAGTGCTAGGGCTAGGGCTAGGGCTAGGGCTAGGGCTAGGGATAGGGTTAGGGCTAGGACTAGGGTTAGGGCTAGGGCTAGGTTTAGGTTTAGGGTTTGGGTTAGGGCTAGGATTAGGGTTAGGTCTAGGGTTAGGGTTAGGTGTAGGTTTAGGGTAAGGGCTAGTTCTAGGGTTAGGGTTAGGTTTAGAGTTAGGGCTAGGCCTAGCACTAGGGCTAGGGCTAGGCCTAGGGTTAGGTTTAGGGTTAGGGCTAGGGCTAGTGCTAGGGCTAGGGCTAGGGTTAGGGTTAGGGTTAGGTTTAGGGTTAGGGCTAGGGCTAGGTCTAGGGCAAGGTTAGGGTTAGGTTTAGGGTTAGGGTTAGGGCTAGGGTTAGGGTTAGGGCTAGGGTTAGGGTTAGGGTTAGGTTTAGAGTTAGGGCTAGGGCTAGGGAAAGGTTATGGTTAGGGTTAGGGTTAGGGTTAGGGCTAGGGTTAGGGTTAGGGTTAGGTTTAGGGCTAGGGTTAGGGTTAGGGCTAGGGCTAGGGCTAGGGCTAGGGCTAGGTTTAGGGTTAGGGTTAGGGTTAGGGTTAGGGTTATGGCTAGGGCTAGGGCTAGGGCTAGGGCTAGGATTAGGGTTAGGGCTAGGACTAGGGTTAGGGCTAGGGCTAGGGTTAGGGTTAGGGTTAGTGTTAGGGCTAGGGCTAGGGCTAGGTCTAGGGCTAGGGCTAGGGTTAGGGTTAGGCCGAGGGCTAGGGCTAGTCCTAGGGTTAGGGTTAGGGTTAGGGTTAGGGCTAGGGCTAGGGCTAGGGCTAGAGCTAGGGCTAGGGTTAGGTTTAGGGTTAGGGCTAGGGCTAGTGCTAGGGCTAGGGCTAGGGTTAGGTTTAGGGTTAGGTTTAGGGCTAGGGCTATGGCTAGGTCTAGGGCAAGGTTAGGGTTAGAGTTAGTGTTACAGTTAGGGCTAGGGTTAGGGTTAGGGCTAGGGTTAGGGTTAGGGTTAGATTTAGGGCTAGGGCTAGGTCAAGGTTAGGGTTAGGGTTAGGGTTAGGGCTAGGGTTAGGTTTGGTTTAGGGCTAGGGCTATGGCTAGGGCTAGGGCTAGGCCTAGGGTTAAGGTTAGGGTTAGGGCTAGGGCAAGTCCTAGGGCTAGGGCTAGGGCTAGGTTTAGGGTTAGGTTTAGGGCTAGGGCTAGGGCTAGGGCTAGGGCTAGGGTTAGGGTTAGGGCTAGGGCTAGGGCTAGAGCTAGGGTTAGGGTTAAGTTTAGGGTTAGGTTTAGGGTTAGGGCTAGGGCTAGGGCTAGTGCTCGGGCTAGGGTTAGGATTAGGGTTAGGGCTAGGGCTAGGGTTAGGGTTAGGGCTAGGGTTAGGTTTACGTTTAGGGTTAGGGCTAGGGCTAGGGCTAGGGCTAGAGCTAGGGTTAGGGTTAGGGCTAGGGCAAGGGTTAGGGTTAGGGTTAGGACTAGGGCTAGGGCTAGGGCTAGGATTAGGGTTAGGGTTAGGATTAGGGCTAGGGTTAGGGTTAGGGTTTGTGCTAGGGCTAGATCTAGGGCTAGGGCAAGGGCTAGGGTTAGGGCAAGGGTTAGGGTTTGGGCTAGGGCTAGTTCTAGGTTTAGGGTTAGGTTTAGGGTTAGGGTTAGGGCTAGGATTAGGGTTAGGGCTAGGGTTAGGTTTAGGGTTAGAGTTAAGGCTAGTTCTAGGGTTAGGGTTAGGGTTAGGGTTAGGGCTAGGGTTAGGCTTAGGGTTAGGGTTAGGGCTAGGGCTAGGGCTAGGGCTAGTTTTATGGTTAGTGTTAGGGTTAGGGCTAGGACTAGGATTAGGGCTAGGGCTAAGGTTAGGGTTAGGGTTAGGGCTAGGGCTTGGGCTCAGGCTAGGGCTAGGGTTAGGGTTAGGGCGAAGGCTAGGGCTAGGCCTAGGGTTAGGGTTAGGTTTAGGGTTAGGGCTAGGGCTAGGGCTAAGGCTAGGGCTAGGGATAGGTTTAGGGTTAGGGATACGGCTAGTGCTAGGGCTAGGGCTAGGGTTAGGGTCAGGGTTAGGGTTAGGGCTAGGGCTAGGGCTAGGGTTAGGGTTAGGTTTAGGGTTAGTGCTAGTGTTAGGGTTAGGTCTAGGTTTAGGGTTAGGGTTAGGTTTAGGGTTAGGGCTAGGGCTAGGGCTAGGGCTAGGGTTAGGGTTAGGGCTAGGACTAGGTTTAGGGCTAGAGCTAGGGTTAGGTTTAGGGTTAGGGTTAGAGCTAGGGCTAGGTCTAGGGCTAGGGCTAGGGTTAGTGTTAGGTCTAGTTCTAGGGCTTAGGCTAGGGCTAGGGCTAGGGTTAGGGTTAGGGCGAAGGCTAGGGCTAGGCCTAGGGTTAGGGTTAGTGTTAGGGTTAGGGCTAGGTCTAGGGCTAGGATTAGGGTTAGGGTTAGGGTTAGGGTTACGGCTAGGGCTAGGGCTATGGAGAGGGTTAGGGTTAGGGTTAGGATTAGGGTTATGGTTAGGGCTAGGACTAGTGTTAGGGCTAGGGCTAGGTCTAGGGTTAGGTTTAGGGCTAGGGTTAGGTTTAGGTTTAGGGCTAGGGCTAATGCTAGGGCTCGGGCTAGGGTTAGGGTTAGGGTTAGGTTAGGGTTAGGGCTAGGGCTAGGGCTATGGCTAGAGCTAGGGTTAGGGTTAGGGCTAGGGCTAGGGTTAGGGTTAGGGTTAAGGCTAGGGCTAGGGCTAGGGTTAGGGTCAGGAATAGGGTTTGGGCTAAGGCTAGGGTTAGGGTTAGGGTTAGGGTTAGGGTTAGGGATAGGGTTAGGGTTAGGGCTAGGTTTAGGGTTAGGGTTAGAGTTAGGGCTAGGTCCAGGGTTAGGGTTAGGGTTAGGGTTAGAGCTAGGGTTAGGCTTAAGCTTAGGGTTAGGGCTAGGGCTAGGCCTAGGGCTAGGGCTAGGGTTAGGGTTAGTGTTAGGGTTAGGGCTAGGTCTAGGGTTAGGTCTAGGGCTAGGGTTAGGGTTAAGGTTAGGGTTACGGCTAGGGCTAGGGCTAGGGTTAGGGTTAGGGTTAGGTTTAGGGTTAGGGCTAGGGCTAGGGCTAGGTTTAGGGCTAGGACCAGGGCTATGGCTAGGGCTAGGGCTAGGGCTAGGTCTAGGACCAGGGTCAGGGTTAGTGTTACGGTTAGGGCTAGGGCTAGGGCTAGGACTAGTGCTAGGGCTAGGGCTAGGGTTAGGGTTAGGGTTAGGGTTAGTGCTAGTGTTAGGGTTAGGTCTAGGGTTAGGTTTAGGTTTAGGTTTAGGTTTAGGGTAAGGGCTAGGGCTAGGGCTAGGGCTAGGGCTAGGGATAGGGTTAGGGCTAGGACTAGGGTTATGGCTAGGGCTAGGTTTAGGTTTAGGGTTTGGGTTAGGTCTAGGATTAGGGTTAGGTCTAGGGTTAGGTTAGGTTTAGGTTTAGGGTAAGGGCTTGTTCTAGGGTTAGGGTTAGGTTTAGAGTTAGGGCTAGGGCTAGCACTAGGGCTAGGGCTAGGCCTAGGGTTAGGTTTAGGTTTAGGGCTAGGGCTAGTGCAAGGCTAGGGCTATGGTTAGGGTTAGGGTTAGGTTTAGGGTTAGGGCTAGGGCTAGGTCTAGGGCAAGGTTAGGGTTAGGTTTAGGGTTAGGGTTAGGACTAGGGTTAGGGTTAGGGCTAGGGTTAGGGTTAGGGTTAGAGTTAGGGCTAGGGCTAGGGAAAGGTTATGGTTAGGGTTAGGGGTAGGGTTAGGGGTAGGGTTAGGGTTAGGGTTAGGTTTAGGGCTAGGGTTAGGGTTAGGGCTAGGGCTAGGGCTAGGGCTAGGGCTAGGTTTAGGGTTAGGGTTAGGTTTAGGGTTAGGGTTATGGCTAGGGCGAGGGCTAGGGCTAGGGCTAGGATTAGGGTTAGGGCTAGGACTCGGGTTAGGGCTAGGGCTAGGGTTAGGGTTAGGGTTAGTGTTAGGGCTAGGGCTAAGGCTAGGTCTAGGCTAGGGCTAGGGTTAGGGTTAGGCCGAGGGCTAGGGCTAGTCCTAGGGTTAGGGTTAGGGTAAGGTTTAGGGCTAGGGCTAGGGCTAGGCCTAGGACTAGGGCTAGGGTTAGGTTTAGGGTTAGGGCTAGGGCTAGTGCTAGGGCTAGGGCTAGGGCTAGGGTTAGATTTAGGGTTAGGTTTAGGGCTAGGGCTATGGCTAGGTCTAGGGCAAGGTTAGGGTTAGAGTTAGTGTTACAGTTAGGGCTAGGGTTAGGGTTAGGGCTAGGGTTAGGGTTAGGGTTAGATTTAGGGCTAGGGCTAGATCAAGGTTAGGGTTAGGGTTAGGGTTAGGGCTAGGGTTAGGTTTGGTTTAGGGCTAGGGCTATGGCTAGGGCTAGGGCTAGGCCTAGGGTTAAGGTTAGGGTTAGGGCTAGGGCAAGTCCTAGGGTTAGGGCTAGGGTTAGGTTTAGGTTTAGGTTTAGGGTAAGGGCTAGGGCTAGGGCTAAGGCTAGGGCTAGGGATAGGGTTAGGGCTAGGGCTAGGTCTAGGGCAAGGTTATGGTTAGGGTTAGGGTTAGGGTTAGGGCTAGGGTTAGGGTTAGGGTTAGGTTTACGGCTAGGGTTAGGGTTAGGGCTAGGGCTAGGGCTAGGGCTAGGGTTAGGTTTAGGGTTAGGGTTAGGGTTAGGGTTAGGGTTATGGCTAGGGCTAGGGCTAGGGCTAGGGCTAGGATTAGGGTTAGGGCTAGGACTCGGGTTAGGGCTAGGGCTAGGGCTAGGTTTAGGGTTAGGTTTAAGGCTAGGGCTAGAGCTAGGGCTAGGGTTAGGGTTAGGGCTAGGGCTAGGGCTAGAGCTAGGGTTAGGGTTAAGTTTAGGGTTAGGTTTAGGGTTAGGGCTAGGGCTAGGGCTAGGGCTCGGGCTAGGGTTA
>OX463233.1:151017379-151019879 GCA_949820135.1 Sylvilagus floridanus
GGTTAGTGCTACGGCTAGGGCTAGGGCTAGGACTAGTGCTAGGGTTAGGTTTAGGGTTAGGGCTAGGGCTAGTGCTAGGGCTAGGACTAGGGTTAGGTTTAGGGTTAGGTTTAGGGCTAGGGCTATGGCTAGGTCTAGGGCAAGGTTAGGGTTAGGGTTAGTGTTAGGGTTAGGGCTTGGTTTAGGGTTAGGGCTAGGGTTATGGTTAGGGTTAGAGTTAGGGCTAGAGCTAGGGCAAGGTTAGGGTTAGTGTTATGGTTCGGGTTAGGGCTAGGGTTAGGGTTAGGGTTAGGTTTAGGGCTAGGGTTAGGGTTAGGGCTATGGCTAGGGCTAGGTCTAGGGCTAGAGTTAGGGTTAGGATTAGGGTTAGGGTTACGTCTATGGCTAGGGCCAGGGCTAGGGCTAGGATTAGGTTTAGGGCTAGCACTAGGGTGAGGGCTAGGGCTAGGGTTAGGTTTAGTGTTTGGGTTAGGGCTAGGGCTAGGGCTAAGGCTTGGGTTAGTGTTAGGGCTAGGGCTAAGACTAGTCCTAGGGTTAGGGTTAGGGTTAGGGTTAGGGCTAGGGCTAGGGCTAGGGCTAGGCCTAGCTTTAGGTTTAGCGTTAGGGCTAGGGCTAGTGCTAGGGCTAGGGCTAGGGTTAGGGTTATGGTTAGGTTTAGGGCTATGGCTATGGCTAGGTCTAGGGCAAGGTTAGGGTTAGGGTTAGGGTTAGGGTTAGGGCTAGGGTTAGGGTTAGGGCTATGGTTAGGGTTAGGGTTAGAGTTAGGGCTAGGGCTAGGGCAAGGTTAGGTAGGGTTAGGGTTACGGCAAGGGCTAGGGCTAGGGCTAGGGCTAGGGCTAGAGCTAGTCCTAGGGTTAAGGTTAGGGTTAGGGCTAGGGCAAGGCCTAGGGCTAGGGCTAGGGCTAGGGTTAGGTTTAGGGTTAGGGCTAGTGCTAGGGCTAGTGCTAGGTTTAGGGCTAGGGCTAGGGCTCAGGCTAGTGCTAGGGCTAGGGTTAGGGTAGGGCGAAGGCTAGGGCTAGGCCTAGGGTTAGGGTTAGGTTTAGGGTTAGGGCTAGTGCTAGGGCTAGGGCTAGGGCTAGGGCTAGGCCTAGTGTTAGGGTTAGGGTTAGGGTTATGGCTAGGGCTAGGGCTAGGGCTAGGGCTAGGTTTAGGTTCAGGGTTAGGTTTACGCCTAGTGCTAGGGCTAGGGCTAGGGTTAGGGTTAGGGATAGGGTTGGGTTAGGGCTAGTGCTAGGGCTAGGGCTAGGGTTAGGGTTAGGGTTAGGGTTAGGGCTAGGGCTAGGGCTAGGCTAGGGTTAGGTTTAGGGTTAGGGTTAGTGCTATTGTTAGGGTTAGGTCTAGTGTTAGGTTTAGGGTTAGGGTTAGGGTTAGGGCTAGGGCTAGGTCTAGGACTAGGGTTAAGGTTAGGGCTAGGACTAGGTTTAGGGCTAGGGCTATGGTTAGGTTTAGGGTTAGGGTTAGGGCTAGGGCTAGGTCTAGGACTAGGTCTAGGGTTAGGGTTAGGGCGAGGGCTAGGGCTAGTCCTAGGGTTAGGGTTAGGGTTAGGGTTAGGGCTAGGGCTAGGGCTAGGGCTAGTTCTAGGGTTAGGTTTAGGGTTAGGGATACGGCTAGTGCTAGGACTAGGGCTAGGGTTAGGGTTAGGTTTAGGTTTAGGGCTAGGGCTAGGGCTAAGTCTAGGGCAAGGTTAGGGTTAGGGTTAGGGTAGGGTTAGGGCTAGGGTTAGCGTTAGGGCTAGGTCTAGGGCAAGGTTAGGGTTAGGGTTAGGGTTAGGGTTAGGGTTAGGGTTAGGGTTAGGGTTAGGGCTAGTGTTAGGGTTAGGTTTAGGGTTAGGGCTAGGGTTAGGGTTAGGGTTAGCATTAGGGCTAGGGCTAGGGCTAGGACTAGGTTTAGGGTTAGGGCGAGGGCTAGGGCTAGTCCTAGGGTTAGGGTTAGGGTTAGGGTTAGGGCTAGGGCTAGGGCTAGGGCTAGGGCTAGGGTTAGGTTTAGGGTTAGGGATACGGCTAGTGCTAGGGCTAGGGATAGGGTTAGGGTTAGGGGTAGGTTTAGGGCTAGGGCTAGGGCTAAGTCTAGGGCAAGGTTAGGGTTAGGGATATTGTTAGGGTTAGGGCTAGTGTTAGGGTTAGGGCTAGGGTTAGGGTTAGGGTTAGAGTTAGGTCTAGGGCTAGGGCAAGTTTAGGGTTAGGGTTAGGGTTAGGGTTAGGGCTAGGGTTAGGGTTAGGGTAAGGGTTAGGGCTAGTATTAGGGTTAGGGCTAGGGTTAGGTTTAGGGTTAGGGCTAGGGCTAGGGCTAGGGCTAGGGTTAGGGTTAGTGTTAGGGTTAGGGTTAAGGCTAGGGTTAGGCTTAGGGTTAGTGCTAGGGTTAGGTCTAGGGCTAGGGCTGGGGCTGGGGTTAGGTTAAGGGTTAGGGTTTGGGCTAGGGCTAGTTCTAGGGTTAGGGTTAGTGTTAGGGTTAGGGCTAGTGCTAGGGTTAGGGCTAGTGTTAGGGTTAGGCATAGGTTTAG
>OX463233.1:151029879-151032379 GCA_949820135.1 Sylvilagus floridanus
GGCTAGGGTTAGGGTTAGGGTTAGGGTTAGGGCTAGGGTTAGGGTTAGGGTTAGGGCTAGGTCTAGGGCTATGGTTAGGGTTAGGGTTAGGTTTAGATCTAGGGCTAGGGCTAGGGTTAGGGCTAGGGCTAGGGTTAGGGTTAGGGTTAGGGTTAGGGCTAGGGCTATGGTTAGGGTTAGGGTTAGGGCTAGGGCTAGGTCTAGGGTTAGGGTTATGGTTAGGGTAGGGTTAAGTTAGGGTTAGGGTTAGGGTTAGGGTTAGGGCTAGGGCTAGGTTTAGGGTTAGGGTTAGGGTAGGGCTAAGGCTAGGGCATGGGCTAGGGCTAGGGCTAGGGCTAGAGCTAGTTCTCTGGTTAGGGTTAGGGTTAGGGCTAGGGCAAGGTTAGGGCTAGGGCTATGAATAGGGCTAGGGTTATGGTTAGGTTTAGGGTTAGGGCTAGGGTTAGGTTTAGGTTTGGTCTAGGGCTAGGTTTCGGGATAGGGCAAGGATTAGGGTTAGGGTTAGGGTTTGGGTTAGGGTTAGGGCTAGGGCTAGGGTTAGTGTTAGGGCTAGGGTTAGGGTTAGGGTTAGGGTTAGGGCTAGGGCTAAGTCTAGGGCTAGGGCTAGGGCTAGGGTTAGGGTTAGGTTTAGGGTCAAGGTTAGGGCTAGGGCTAGGGCTAGGGCTAGGGCTTGGGCTAGGTTTAGGGCTAGGCTTATGGTTAGGGTTATGTTTAGGTCTAGGGCTAGGGCTAGTGTTAGGGTTAGGGTTAGTGTTAGGGTTAGGGTTAGGGTTAGGGCTAGGGCTAGGGCTAGGGTTAGGGTTAGGGTTAGGGTTATGGTTATGGCTAGGGCTAGGGCTAGGTCTAGGGCTAGGGCTAGGGCTACGGCTACGGTTAGGGTTAGTGTTAGTGTTAGTTCTAGTGTTATGGCTAGGGCTAGGGCTAGGGCTAGGGCTAGGGCTTGGGTTAGAGTTAGGACTAGGGCTACGTTTAGGGCTAGGGCTAGGGCTAGGGATAGGGTTAGGATTAGGGTTAGGGTTAGGGCTAGGGTTAGGTTTAGGGTTAGGGCTAGGGCTATGGCTAGGGCTGGGGTTAGTGTTATGGTTAGGGTAGGGTTAGCTTAGGGTTAGGGCTAGGGCTAGGGTTAGGGTTAGGGCTAGGGTTAGGGTTAGGGTTAGGGTTAGGATAGGGCTAGGGCTAGTTCTAGGGTTAGGGTTAGGGTTAGGGCTAGGGAAAGGGCTAGGTCTAGGTCTAGGGCTCGGGCTAGTGATAGGGTTAGGATTAGGGTTAGAGTTAGGGCTAGGGTTAGGGTTAGGGTTAGGTTTAGTCTAGGACTAGGGATATGGCTAGGGCTAGGATAGGGCTAGGGCTAGGTCTAGGGCTAGGGTTAGGGTTAGGGCTAGAGCTAGGGCTAGGGCTAGGGTTAGGGTTAGGGCTAGGGTAGGGTTAGGGCTAGGGCTAGGGCTAGGGTTATGGTTAGGGTTAGGTCTAGGGTTAGGGCTAGGGATAGGGCTAGGGCTAGGGCTAGGGTTATGGTAAGGGTTAGGGTTAACGTTAGGGCTAGGGTTAGGGTTAGGTTAAGGGCAAGGGCTAGGGCTAGGGCCAGGGTCAGGGTTAGGGTTAGGGTTAGGGTTAGGGTTTGGGCTAGGGCTAGGGCTACGGCTAAGTCTATGCCTGGGTTAGGGTTAGTGTTAGGGCTAGGGCTAGGGCTAGGGCTTGGGCTAGGGTTAGGGTTAGGGTTAGGGTTAGTGTTAGGGTTCGGGCTAGGTCTAGGGCTAGGGTTAGGGTTAGGGTTAGGGTTAGGTTTAGAGCTAGGGCTAGGGCTAGGTTTAGGGCTAGGGCTAGGGTTAGGGTTAGGGTTAGGGTTAGGGCTAGGGCTATGGTTAGGGTTAGGGTTAGGGCTAGGTCTAGTGCTATGGCTAGGGCTAGGGTTAGGGTTATGGTTAGGGTAGGGTTAAGTTTGGGTTAGGGCTAGGGTTAGGGTTAGGGTTAGGGCTAGGGTTAGGGTTAGGGTTAGGGTAGGGCTAGGGCTAGGGCAAGGGCTAGGGCTAGGGCTAGGGCTAGAGCTAGTTCTCTGGTTAGGATTAGGGTTAGGGCTAGGGCAAGGTTAGGGCCAGGGCTATGAATAGGGCTAGGGTTATGGTTAGGTTTAGGGTTAGGGCTAGGGTTAGGTTTAGGTTTGGGCTAGGGATAGGTTTCGGGATAGGGCAAATATTAGGGTTAGGGTTAGGGTTTGGGTTAGGGTTAGGGCTAGGGCTAGGGTTAGTGTTAGGGCTAGAGTTAGGGTTAGGGTTAGGGTTAGGGCTAGGGCTAAGTCTAGGGCTAGGGCTAGGGCTAGGGTTAGGGTTAGGTTTAGGGTCAAGGTTAGGGCTAGGGCTAGGGCTAGGGCTAGGGCTAGGGCTAGGTTTAGGGCTAGGCTTAGGGTTAGGGTTAGGTTTAGGGCTAGGGCTAGGGCTAGTGTTAGGGTTAGGGTTAGGGTTAGGGTTAGGGTTAGGGTTAGGGTTAGGGCTAGGGTTTGGGT
>OX463233.1:151054879-151057379 GCA_949820135.1 Sylvilagus floridanus
CTAGGGCTAGGGCTAGGGCTAGGCCTAGGGTTAGGGTTAGGGTTAGGGCTAGGTCTAGGGTTAGGTTTATGTTTATGTTTAGGGCTAGGGCTAGGGCTAGTGTTAGGGTTAGGGTTAGTGTTAGGGCTAGGGCTAGGGTTTGGGTTAGGGGCAGGGTTATGGTTATGGCTAGGGCTAGGGCTAGGTCTAGGGCTAGTGCTAGGGCTACGGCTATGGTTAATGTTAGGGTTAGTGTTAGGGCTAGGGTTATGGCTAGGGCTAGGGCTAGTGTTAGTGTTAGGACTAGTGCTAGGTTTAGGGCTAGTTCTAGGGCTAGTGCTAGGGATAGGATTAGGATTAGGGTTAGGGTTAGGGCTAGGGTTAGGTTTAGTGTTAGTGTTAGTCTAGGACAAGGGCTATGGCTAGGTCTAGGATAGGGCTAGGGCTAGGGCTAGGGCTAGGGTTAGGTTTAGGGCTAGGGCTAGGGCTAGGGCTAGGGTTAGGATTAGGGCTAGGGCTAGGGCTAGGGCTAGGGTTAGGGTTAGTGTTAGGGATAGGTTTTACGTTAGGGCTAGGGATAGGGTTAGGTCAAGGGCTAGGGCTAGGGCTAGGCCCAGGGCTAGGGTTAGGGTTACGGTTAGGGTTAGTGCTAGGGCTAGGGCTAGGGCTAGGGCCAGGTTTAGGTTTAGTGTTAGGGTTAGGGTTCGGGCTAGGGTTAGGGTTAGGGCTAGGGTTAGGGTTAGGGTTAGAGTTAGGGTTAGGGTTAGGGCTAGGGTTATGGTTAGGGCTAGGGCTAGGGTTAGGGCTAGGGCTAGGGCTAGGGTTAGGGTTAGGGTTAGGTCTAGGGTTAGGGCTAGGGCTAGGGTTAGGTCTAGGGCTATGACTAGGGCTAGGGCCAGGGCTAGTGTTAGGGTTAGGGTTAGGACTAGGGCTAGGGCTAGGGCTAGGGCTAGGGCTATGCATAGGGCTAGGGTTATGGTTAGGGTTAGGGTTAGGGCTAGGGTTAGGTTTAGGTTTAGGGTTACGGCTAGGTCTAGGGCTAGGGCAAGGATTAGGGTTAATGTTAGGGTTAGGGTTAGGGCTAGGGCTAGGTTTAGTGTTAGGGCTAGGGTTAGGGTTAGGGTTAGGAATAGGGCTAGGGCTAGGGCTAGGGCTAGGGCTAGGGCTATGGCTAGGGTTAGGGCTAGGGTTAGGGTTTGGGTTAGGTTTAGGGCTAGGGCTAGGGCTAGGGCTTTGTTAGGGTTAGCGTTAGGGTTAGGGCTAGGGCTAGGGTTTGGGTTTGGGTTAGGGTTAGGGTTAGGGTTATGGCTAGGGCTAGGGCTAGGGCTAGGGTTACGGTTAGGACTAGGGCTAGGTTTTGGGCTAGGGCTAGGGCTAGGGCTAGGGCTAGGGCTAGGGATAGGGTTAGGATTAGGGTTAGGGTTAGAGCTAGGGTTAGGGTTAGGGTTAGGTTTAGTCAAACTAGGGCTTGGCTAGGGCTAGGATAGGGCTAGGGCTAGGACTAGGGCTACGGTTAGGGTTAGGGCTAGAGCTAGGGCTAGGGCTAGGGTTCGGGTTATGGCCAGGGCTAGGGTTAGGGCTAGGGCTAGGTTTAGGGTTAGAGTTAGGGCTAGGGTTACGGTTAGGGTTTGGGTTAGGTTTAGGGCTAGGGCTAGGTCTAGGGCAACGGCTAGGGCTAGGACTAGGGCTAGTGCTAGGGTAGGGCTAGGGTTAGGGTTAGGTCTAGAGCTAGTGCTAGGGTTAGGGCTATGGCTAGGGCTAGGGTTATGGTTAGGGTTAGGGTTAGGGCTAGGGTTAGGGTTAGGTCTAGAGCTAGTGCTAGGGTTAGGGCTATGGCTAGGGCTAGGGTTATGGTTAGGGTTAGGGTTAGGGCTAGGGTTAGGGTTACGTTTAGGGCTAGGGCTAGGGCTAAGGCTAGGATTCGGTTTAGGTCTAGGGATAGGTTTTGGGTTAGGGTTTCGGTTAGGTCAAGGGCTAGGGCTAGGGTAAGGTCTAGGGATAGGGCTAGAGCTAGAGCTAGTTCTCGGGTTAGGGTTAGGGTTAGGACTAGGGCTAGGGCTAGGGCTAGGGCTATGAATAGGGCTAGGGTTATGGTTAGGTTTAGGGTTAGGGCTAGGGTTAGGTTTAGGTTTGGGCTAGGGCTAGGTCTCGGGCTAGGGCAAGGATTAGGGTTAGGGTTAGGGTTTGGGTTAGGGTTAGGTCTAGGGTTAGGGTTAGTGTTAGGGCTAGGGTTAGGGTTAGGGTTAGGGTTAGGTCTAGGGCTATGGCTAGGGCTAGGGCTAGGGCTAGGCTTAGAGTTAGGTTTAGGGTCAGGGTTAGAGCTAGGGCTAGCGCTAGGGCTAGGGCTAGGGCTAGGGCTAGGTTTAGGGCTAGGCTTATGGTTAGGGTTAGGTTTAGGGCTAGGTTTAGGGCTAGTGTTAGAGTTAGGATTAGGGTTAGGGTTAGGTCTAGGGCTAGGGTTTGGGTTAGGGTTAGGGTTAGGGTTAGGGTTATGGCTAGGGCTAGGGCTAGGTCTAGGGCT
>OX463233.1:151064879-151067379 GCA_949820135.1 Sylvilagus floridanus
GTTAGGGTTAGGGTTAGGGCTAGGGCTAGGGCTAGGGCTAGGTTTAGTGCTAGGTCTAGGGCTAGTTGTCGGGTTAGGGTTAGGATTAGAGTTAGGGTTAGGGTTAGGGCTAGGGCTAGGGCTCGGGCTAGGGCTAGGGCTAGTGCTAGTGCTAGTGCTACGGTTAGGGTTATTGTTAGTGTTAGGTCTAGGGTTATGGCTAGGGTTAGGGATAGGCTTAGGATTAGGGCTAGCGTTAGGGTTAGGTCTAGGGCTGGGGCTAGGGCTAGGGGTAGGTTTAGGGTTAGGGTTAAGTTTAGGGCCCGGACTAGGACTAGGGCTAGGTTTAGGGTTAGGGTTAGGGTTAGGGCTAGGGTTAGGGTTAGGGCTAGATTTAGGGCTAGGGCTACGGCTAGGGCTAGGGCTTGGGTTAGGTTTAGGGTTAGGGTTAGGGCTAGGGCTAGGGCTAGGGTTAGGGTTAGGGTTAGTGCTAGGTCTAGGGCTAGGGTTAGGGTTAGGGTTAGGGCCAGGGCAAGGGCTAAGGTTAGGTTTAGGGCTAGGGCTAGGGCTATGGTTAGGGCTAGGGTTAGGGTTATGGTTAGGGTTAGGGCTAGGGCTAGAGCTAGGGTTAGGGTTAGGGTTAGGGTTAGGGCTAGGGCTAGGGTTAGGGTTAGGGCTAGGGCTAGGGCTAGGGTTAGTGTAAGGGTTAGGATTAGTGTTAGGGTTAGGGTTAGGGCTGGGGCTTGGGTTAGCGTTAGGGCTAGGGTTAGGGTTAGGGATAGGGTTAGGGTTAGGGTTAGGGCTAGGGCTAGGGCTAGGGCTAGGGTTAGGGTTAGTGTTAGGGTTAGGACTAGGGCTAGGGTTAGGGTTAGGGCTAGGGATAGGGTTAGTGTTAGGGTTAGGGTTAGTGTTAGGGTTAGGGTTAGGGCTATGGCTTGGGTTAGGGTTAGGGCTAGGGCTAGGGATAGGGCAAGGGCTAGGGGTAGGTTTAGGACTAGGGCTAGGTTTAGTGCTAGGGCTAGGGATGGGTTTAGGGCTAGGGCTAGGGCTAGGGCTAGGGCTAGGGCTAGGGTTAGGGTTAGGGCTAGGGCTAGGGCTAGGGTTAGGTTTAGGGTTAGGTCTAGGGCTAGGTCTAGTGCTAGGTGCAGGGCTAGGGTTAGGGTTAGGGCTAGAGTTAGGGCTAGGGCTAGGGCTAGGGCAAGGGTTAGGGTTAGGGTTATAGTTAGGGCTAGGGTTAGGTTTAGGGTTAGGGTTAGGGCTAGGGCTAGGGCTAGGGCTAGGGTTAGGGTTAGATTAGGTTTAGGGCTAGGGCTAGAGCTAGGGCTAGGGCTAGGGCTATTGTTAATGTTAGGGTTATGGCTAGGGCTAGGGCTCGGGCTAGTGCTAGGTTTAGGGTTAGGGCTACGGCTAGGGCTAATGCTAGGATTAGGGTTAGGTTTAGGTTTAGGGTTAGGGTTAGGGCTAGCCTAGGGCTAGGGCTAGGGTTAGGGTTAGGGTTAGGGTTAGGGTTAGGGCTAGGGTTAGGGTTAGGGCTAGGGTTAGGTTTAGGGTATGGGTTTGGGTTACGGCTAGGGCTAGGGCTAGATTTAGGGCTAGGGCTACGGCTAGGGCAAGGGTTAGGGTTAGGTTTAGGGCTAGGGTTAGGGTTAGGGCCAGGGTTACTGTTAGGGTTAGGGTTAGGGCTAGGGCTAGGGCTAGGGCTTGGACTAGGGCTAGGAATAGGGTTATGGCTAGGGCTAGGTTTAGTGCTAGGTCTAGGGCTAGTTGTCGGGTTAGGGTTAGGGTTAGGGTTAGGGTTAGGGTTAGGTTTAGGGCTAGGGCTAGGGCTAGGGCTCGGGCTAGGGGTAGGGTTAGGGTTAGGTTTAGGGTTAGGGCTAGGGCTAGAATAAGGCTAGTTTTAGGGTTAGTTTTAGGGTTAGGGTTAGGGCTAGGGCTAGGGCTAGGGTTAGGGTTAGGGCTTGGGTTAGGGTTAGGTTTAGGGCTAGGGCTAGGGATAGATTTAGGGCTAGGGCTAGGGCTATGGTTAGGGCTAGGTTTAGGGTTAGGGTTAGGGTTAGGGCTAGGGCTAGGTCTAGTGCTAGGGGTCGGGCTAGGGTTAGGGTTAGGGCTAAGTTAGGGCTAGGGCTAGGGCTAGGGCTAGGGTTAGGTCTAGGGCTAGGGCTACGGCTAGGGCTAGGGTTAGGGTTAGGGTTAGGGCAAGGGCTAAGGCTAGGGTTAGGGTTAGTGTTAGGGTTAGTGTTCTGGCTAGGTTAGGGTTCGGGCTAGGGTAAGGGTTAGGGTTAGGGCTAGGGCTAGGGTTAGGTTTCAGGTTAGGGCTAGGACTAGGGCTAGGGCTAGGGCTAGGGTTAGTGTTAGGATTAGGGTTAGGGTTAGGGCTAGGGCTAGGGTTAGGGCTATGTTTAGGGTTATGGTTAGGGTTAGGTTTAGTGCTAGCGTTAGGGTTAGGGCTAGGGCTAGGGCTAGGCCTAGGGGTAGGGCTAGGGTTAGGGTTAGGTTTAGAGTTAGGGCTAGGACTAGGGCT
>OX463233.1:151074879-151089879 GCA_949820135.1 Sylvilagus floridanus
AGGTCAAGGGTTAGGCTTACGGTTAGGGTTAGGGCTATGGTTAGGATTAGGTTTAGGGTTAGGGTTAGGGCTAGGGCTAGGGCTAGAGCTAGGGCTAGGGCTACTGTTAGGGTTAGAGTTATGGTTAGGGCTAGGGTTATGGCTAGGGCTAGGGCTAGGGTAAAGCTAGGGCTATGGCTAGGGTTAGGGCTAGTGCTTGGGCTAGTGCTAGGGTTAGGGTTAGGGTTAGGGCTAGCGCTAGGGCTAGGGCTAGGGTTAGGGTCAGGGTTATGGCTACGGCTAGGGCTAGGGCTATGGCTAGGGCTAGGGCTAGGGCTAGGGTTAGGGTTAGGGTTAGGGCTAGGGTTAGGGTTAGGGCCAGGGTTACTGTTAGGGTTAGGGTTAGGGCTAGGGCTAGGGCTAGGGCTTGGACTAGGTCTAGGGCTAGGGTTAGGGCTAGGGCTAGGTTTAGTGCTAGGTCTAGGGCTAGTTTTCGGGTTAGGGTTAGGGTTAGGGCTAGGGCTAGGGCTCTGGCTAGGGCTAGGGCTAGTGCTAGGGCTAGTGCTACGGTTAGGGTTATTGTTAGTGTTAGGGCTAGGGTTATGTCTAGGGATAGGGCTAGGGCTAGTTCTACGGTTAGGTTTAGGGTTAGGGTTAGGGCTAGGGTTAGGATTAGTGTTAGGGTTAGGGCTGGCACTAGGGGTAGGGCTAAGTCTAGGGCTAGGGCTAGGGTTAGGGTTAGTTCTAGGGCTCGGCTATTGGTAGGGTTAGGGTTAGGTTTAGGGTTAGGGCTAGGGCTAGAATAAGGCTAGTTTTAGGGTTAGTTTTAGGGTTAGGGTTAGGGCTAGGGCTAGGGCTAGGGCTAGGGTTAGGGTTAGGGTTAGGGTTAGGGCTAGGGTTAGGGTTAGGGCTAGCGTGAGGGTTAGGGATAGGGCTAGGGCTAATGCTAGGGTTAGGGTTAGGGTTATGGTTAGGGTTAGGTCTAGGGCTAGGGCTAGGGCTAGGGCTAGGGCTAGGGCTAGGGCTAGGGTTAGGGTTAGGGCAAGAGCTAGGGCTAGGGCTAGGGCTAGGGTTAGGGTTAGGGTTAGGTCTAGGCTAGGGCTAGGGCTAGCGCTAGGGCTAGGTTTAGGGTTAGGGTTAGGGTTAGGGTTAGGGTTAGGGTTAGGGTTAGGTTTAAGGCTAGGGCTAGGGCTAGGGCTAGGGCTAGGGCTAGGATTAGGGTTAGGGTTAGGGCTAGGTTTAGGGCTAGGGCTAGGGCTAGGGCTAGAGTTAGGGTTAGGGTTAGGGCTAGGCTAGGGCTAGGGTTAGGGTTAGGGTTAGGGCTAGGGCTAGGCCTAGGGCTAGGGCTAGGGTTAGGGATAGGCTTAGTTTTAGGGCTAGGGCTAGGGCTATGGTTAGGGTTAGTGTTATGTTTAGGGCTAGGGCTAGGGATATTGCAAGGGCTAGGGGTAGGTTTAGGACTAGGGCTAGGTTTAGTGCTAGGGCTAGGGTTAGGTTTAGGGCTAGGGCTAGGGCTAGGGCTAGGGCTAGGGTTAGGGTTAGGGCTAGGGCTAGGGCTAGGGTTAGGGTTAGGGCTATCGCTAAGGCTAGGGCAAGGGCTAAGACTAGGGTTAGGGTTAGTGTTAGGGTTAGGGTTCGGGCTAGGGTTAGGGTTCGGGCTAGGCTTAGGGTTAGGGTTAGGGTTAGGGCTAGGGTTAGGGTTCGGGTTCGGGTTAGGGCTAGGGCTAGGGATAGGGCTAGAGTTAGGGTTAGGGTTAGGGCTAGGGTTAGGGTTAGGCCTAGGGTTAGTGTTAGGGTTTGGGTTGGGGTTAGGGCTAGGGCTAGGGCTAGGGCAACGGCTAGACCTAGGGCTAAGGCTAGGGCTAGTGTTAAGGTTAGGGCTAGAGCTAGTGCTAGGGTTAGGGCTATGGCTAGGTCTAGGGTAAGGGTTAGGATTAGGGTTAGGTTTAGGGCTAGGGCTAGGGCTAGGGCTAGGGTTAGGTTTAGGGCTAGGTCTAGGGTTAGGGTTAGGGCTAGGGATAGGGTTAGTGTTAGGGTTAGGGTTAGGGCTAGGGCTAGGGTTAGGGTTAGGGATAGGGTTAGGTCTAGGGCTAGGTCAAGGGTTCGGGTTACGGTTAGGATTAGGGCTATGGTTAGGGTTAGGTTTCTGGTAGGGTTAGGGCTAGGGCTAGGGCTAGGGCTAGGGCTAGGGCTACTGTTAGGGTTAGAGTTATGGTTAGGGCTAGGGTTATGGCTAGGACTAGGGTTAGGGTTAGGGTTAGGGCTAGGGTTAGGGTTAGTGTAGGGTTAGGGCTAGCACTAGGGCTAGGGCTACGGCTAGGGCTAGGGCTAGGGCTAGGGTTAGGGTTAGGGTTAGGGTTAGGGCTAGGGCTAGGGCTAGGGCTAGGGCTAGGGCTAGGGCTAGGGCTAGGGCTACGGTTAGGGTTAGGGTTAGGGCTAGGGTTATGGCTAGGGCTAGGGCTAGGGCTAGGGCTAGGCCTAGGGCTAGGGTTAGGGTTAGGGTTAGGGCTAGGGTTAGGACTAGGGCTAGGGCTAGGGCTAGGGCTAGGGCTAGGGTTAGGGTTAGGTTTAGGTTTAGGGCTAGGGCTAGGGATAGTGTTAGGGTTAGGTTTAGGGCTAGGGCTAGGTTTAGGGCTAGGGCTAGGGTTAGGTTTAGGACTAGGGCGAGGTTTAGTGCTAGGGCTAGGGTTAGGTTTAGGGTAGGGCTAGGGCTAGGGCTAGGGTTAGGTCTAGGGCTAGGGCTAGGGCTACGGCTAGGGCTAGGGTTAGGGTTAGGGTTAGTGTTAGGGCAAGGGCTAAGGCTAGGGTTAGGGTTAGTGTTAGGGTTAGTGTTCTGGCTAGGTTAGGGTTCGGGCTAGGGTAAGGGTTAGGGTTAGGGCTAGGGCTAGGGTTAGTGTCAGGGTTATGGCTACGGCTAGGGCTAGGGCTATGGCTAGGGCTAGGATTAGGGTTAGGGTTAGGGCTAGGTTTAGGGCTAGGGTTAGGGCTAGGGTTAGGATTAGTGTTAGGGTTAGGGCTGGCACTAGGGGTAGGGCTAAGTCTAGGGCTAGGGCTAGGGTTAGGGTTAGTTCTAGGGCTCGGCTATTGGTAGGGTTAGGGTTAGGTTTAGGGTTAGGGCTAGGGCTAGAATAAGGCTAGTTTTAGGGTTAGTTTTAGGGTTAGGGTTAGGGCTAGGGCTAGGGCTAGGGCTAGGGTTAGGGTTAGGGTTAGGGTTAGGGCTAGGGTTAGGGTTAGGGCTAGCGTGAGGGTTAGGGATAGGGCTAGGGCTAATGCTAGGGTTAGGGTTAGGGTTATGGTTAGGGTTAGGTCTAGGGCTAGGGCTAGGGCTAGGGCTAGGGCTAGGGCTAGGGCTAGGGCTAGGATTAGGGTTAGGGTTAGGGCTAGGTTTAGGGCTAGGGCTAGGGCTAGGGCTAGAGTTAGGGTTAGGGTTAGGGCTAGGCTAGGGCTAGGGTTAGGGTTAGGGTTAGGGCTAGGGCTAGGCCTAGGGCTAGGGCTAGGGTTAGGGATAGGCTTAGTTTTAGGGCTAGGGCTAGGGCTATGGTTAGGGTTAGTGTTATGTTTAGGGCTAGGGCTAGGGATATTGCAAGGGCTAGGGGTAGGTTTAGGACTAGGGCTAGGTTTAGTGCTAGGGCTAGGGTTAGGTTTAGGGCTAGGGCTAGGGCTAGGGCTAGGGCTAGGGTTAGGGTTAGGGCTAGGGCTAGGGCTAGGGTTAGGGTTAGGGCTAGCGCTAAGGCTAGGGCAAGGGCTAAGACTAGGGTTAGGGTTAGTGTTAGGGTTAGGGTTCGGGCTAGGGTTAGGGTTCGGGCTAGGTTTAGGGTTAGGGTTAGGGTTAGGGCTAGGGTTAGGGTTCGGGTTCGGGTTAGGGCTAGGGCTAGGGATAGGGCTAGAGTTAGGGTTAGGGTTAGGGCTAGGGTTAGGGTTAGGCCTAGGGTTAGTGTTAGGGTTTGGGTTGGGGTTAGGGCTAGGGCTAGGGCTAGGGCAACGGCTAGACCTAGGGCTAAGGCTAGGGCTAGTGTTAAGGTTAGGGCTAGAGCTAGTGCTAGGGTTAGGGCTATGGCTAGGTCTAGGGTAAGGGTTAGGATTAGGGTTAGGTTTAGGGCTAGGGCTAGGGCTAGGGCTAGGGTTAGGTTTAGGGCTAGGTCTAGGGTTAGGGTTAGGGCTAGGGATAGGGCTAGTGTTAGGGTTAGGGTTAGGGCTAGGGCTAGGGTTAGGGTTAGGGATAGGGTTAGGTCTAGGGCTAGGTCAAGGGTTCGGGTTACGGTTAGGATTAGGGCTATGGTTAGGGTTAGGTTTCTGGTAGGGTTAGGGCTAGGGCTAGGGCTAGGGCTAGGGCTAGGGCTACTGTTAGGGTTAGAGTTATGGTTAGGGCTAGGGTTATGGCTAGGACTAGGGTTAGGGTTAGGGTTAGGGCTAGGGTTAGGGTTAGTGTAGGGTTAGGGCTAGCACTAGGGCTAGGGCTACGGCTAGGGCTAGGGCTAGGGCTAGGGTTAGGGTTAGGGTTAGGGTTAGGGCTAGGGCTAGGGCTAGGGCTAGGGCTAGGGCTAGGGCTAGGGCTACGGTTAGGGTTAGGGTTAGGGCTAGGGTTATGGCTAGGGCTAGGGCTAGGGCTAGGGCTAGGCCTAGGGCTAGGGTTAGGGTTAGGGTTAGGGCTAGGGTTAGGACTAGGGCTAGGGCTAGGGCTAGGGCTAGGGCTAGGGTTAGGGTTAGGTTTAGGTTTAGGGCTAGGGCTAGGGATAGTGTTAGGGTTAGGTTTAGGGCTAGGGCTAGGTTTAGGGCTAGGGCTAGGGTTAGGTTTAGGACTAGGGCGAGGTTTAGTGCTAGGGCTAGGGTTAGGTTTAGGGTAGGGCTAGGGCTAGGGCTAGGGTTAGGTCTAGGGCTAGGGCTAGGGCTACGGCTAGGGCTAGGGTTAGGGTTAGGGTTAGGGTTAGGGCAAGGGCTAAGGCTAGGGTTAGGGTTAGTGTTAGGGTTAGTGTTCTGGCTAGGTTAGGGTTCGGGCTAGGGTAAGGGTTAGGGTTAGGGCTAGGGCTAGGGTTAGTGTCAGGGTTATGGCTACGGCTAGGGCTAGGGCTATGGCTAGGGCTAGGGCTATTGCTAGCGCTAGGGTTAGGGTTAGGGTTAGGGTTAGGGTTAGGGTTAGGGCTAGCCTAGGGCTAGGGTTAGGGCAAGGGCTAGGGTTAGGATTATGGATAGGGCTAGGGCTAGGGCTAGGGCTAGGGTTAGGGTTAGGGTTCGGGTTCGTGTTCGGGCTAGAGCTAGGGCTAGGGCTAGTGTTAGGGTTAGGGTTAGGTCTAGGGTTGGGGTTAGGGCCAGGGTTCCTGTTAGGGTTAGGGTTAGGGCTAGGGCTAGTGCTAGGGATTGGACTAGGTCTAGGGCTAGGGTTAGGGCTACGGCTAGGTTTAGTGCTCGGTCTAGGTTTAGGGTTAGGGTTAGGGTTAGGGCTAGGGTTACGGTTAGGGCTAGCGCTAAGGCTAGGGCAAGGGCTAAGGCTAGGGTTAGGGTTAGTGTTACGGTTAGGGTTCGGGCTAGGGTTAGGGTTCGGGCTAGGTTTAGGGTTAGGGTTAGTGTTAGGGATAGGGCTAGGGTTAGGGTTCAGGTTCGGGCTTGGGCTAGGGCTAGGGATAGGACTAGAGTTAGGGTTAGGGTTAGTGCTAGGGTTAGGGTTAGGCCTAGGGTTAGTGTTAGGGTTTGGGTTGGGGTTAGGGCTAGGGCTAGGGCTAGGGCAATAGCTAGAGCTAGGGCTAGGGCTAGGGCTAGTGCTACGGTTAGGGCTAGAGCTAGTGCGAGTGTTAGGGCTATGGCTAGGTCTAGGGTAAGGGTTAGGGTTAGGGCTAGGGTTAGGGTTAGGCCTAGGTTTAGTGTTAGGGTTTGGGTTTGGTTTAGGGCTAGGGCTAGGGCTAGGGCAACGGCTAGACCTAGGGCTAAGGCTAGAGCTAGTGTTAGGGTTAGGGCTAGAGCTAGTGCTAGGATTAGGGCTATGGCTAGGTCTAGGTTAAGGGTTAGGATTTGGGTTAGGGCTAGGGTTAGGTTTAGGTTTAGGGCTAGGGCTAGGGCTAGGGCTAGGGTTAGGTTTAGGGATAGGGCTAGGGTTAGGGTTAGGGATAGGGTTAGTGTTAGGGTTAGGGTTAGGGCTAGGGCTAGGGCTAGGGTTAGGATTAGGGTTAGGGTTAGGTCTAGGGCTAGGTCAAGGGTTAGGGTTACGGTTAGGATTAGGGCTATGGTTAGTTTTAGGTTTAGGGTTAGGGTTAGGGCTAGGGCTAGGGCTAGAGCTAGGGCTAGGATACTGTTAGGGTTAGAGTTATGGTTAGGGCTAGGGTGATGGCTAGGGCTAGGGTTAGTGTTAGGTTTAGGGTTAGGGCTAGGGTTAGGGTTAGTGTTAGGGTTAGGGCTATCACTAGGGCTAGGGCTACGGCTAGGGCTAGGGCTAGTGCTAGGGTTAGGGTTAGGGTTAGGGTTAGGGCTAGGGCTAGGGCTACGGTTAGGGTTAGGGTTAGGGCTAGGGTTATGGCTAGGGATAGGGCTAGGGCTAGGGTTAGGCCTAGGGCTAGGATTAGGGTTAGGGTTAGGGCTAGGGTTAGGACGAGGGCTAGGGCTAGGTTTAGGGTTAGGGTTAGGGTTAGGGTTAGGGTTAGGGCTAGGGTTAGGGTTAGGTCTAGGGCTAGAGCTAGGGCTAGGGCTAGGGTTAGGGTTAGGTTTAGGTTTAGGGCTAGGGCTAGGGTTAGGGTTAGGGTTAGGTTTAGGGCTAGGGCTAGGCTTAGGGCTAGGGCTAGGGTTAGGTTTAGGACTAGGGCTAGGTTTAGTGCTAGGGCTAGGGTTAGTTTTAGGGCTAGGGCTAGGGCTAGGGCTAGGGCTAGGGTTAGGTCTAGGGCTAGGGCTAGGGCTACGGCTAGGGCTAGGGTTAGGGTTAGGGTTAGGGCAAGGGCTAAGGCTAGGGTTAGGGTTAGTGTTAGGGTTAGTGTTCTGGCTAGGTTAGGGTTCGGGCTAGGGTAAGGGTTAGGGTTAGGGCTAGTGCTAGGTTTAGGTTTCAGGTTAGGGCTAGGGCTAGGGCTAGGGCTAGGGCTAGGGCTACGGTTAGGGTAGGGTTAGGGCTAGGGTTATGGCTAGGGATAGGGCTAGGGCTAGGGTTAGGCCTAGGGCTAGGGTTAGGGTTAGGGTTAGGGCTAAGGTTAGGACTAGGGCTAGGGCTAGGTTTAGGGTTAGGGTTAGGTTTATGGTTAGGGTTAGGGCTAGGGTTAGGGTTAGGTCTAGGGCTAGAGCTAGGGCTAGGGCTAGGGTTAGGGTTAGGTTTAGGTTTAGGGCTAGGGCTAGGTCTAGGTCTAGTGCTAGGGGTAGGGCTAGGGTTAGGGTTAGGGCTAGGATTAGGGTTAGGTTTAGGGCTACGGCTAGGGTTAGATTTAGGGCTAGGGCTAGGGCTAGGGTTAGGGCTAGGGTTAGGGTTAGTGTTAGGGTTAGGGTTAGGTCTAGGGCTAGGTCTAGTGCTAGGTGCTGGGCTAGGGTTAGGGTTAGGGCTAGAGTTAGGGCTAGGGCTAGGGCTAGGGCAAGGGTTAGCGTTAGGGTTATAGTTAGGGCTAGGGTTAGGTTTAGGGTTAGGGTTAGGGCTAGGGCTAGGGCTAGGGCTAGGGTTAGGGTTAGATTAGGTTTAGGGCTAGGGCTAGAGCTCGGGCTAGGGCTAGGGCTATTGTTAAGGTTAGGGTTATGTCTAGGGCTAGGGCTAGGGCTAGTGCTAGGTTTAGGGTTAGGGCTACGGCTAGGGCTAATGCTAGGATTAGGGTTAGGTTTAGGTTTAGGGTTAGGGTTAGGGCTAGCCTAGGGCTAGGGCTAGGGTTAGGGTTAGGGTTAGGGCTAGGGTTAGGGTTAGGGCTAGGGTTAGGTTTAGGGTTTGGGTTTGGGTTAGGGCTAGGGCTAGGGCTAGATTTAGGGCTAGGGCTACGGCTAGGGCAAGGGTTAGGGTTAAGATTAGGGCTAGGGTTAGGGTTAGGGTTAGGGCTAGGGCTAGGCCTAGGGCTAGGGCTAGGGTTAGGGATAGGCTTAGTTTTAGGGCTAGGGCTAGGGCTATGGTTAGGGTTAGTGTTATGTTTAGGGCTAGGGCTAGGGATATTGCAAGGGCTAGGGGTAGGTTTAGGACTAGGGCTAGGTTTAGTGCTAGGGCTAGGGTTAGGTTTAGGGCTAGGGCTAGGGCTAGGGCTAGGGCTAGGGTTAGGGTTAGGGCTAGGGCTAGGGCTAGGGTTAGGGTTAGGGCTAGCGCTAAGGCTAGGGCAAGGGCTAAGACTAGGGTTAGGGTTAGTGTTAGGGTTAGGGTTCGGGCTAGGGTTAGGGTTCGGGCTAGGTTTAGGGTTAGGGTTAGGGTTAGGGCTAGGGTTAGGGTTCGGGTTCGGGTTAGGGCTAGGGCTAGGGATAGGGCTAGAGTTAGGGTTAGGGTTAGGGCTAGGGTTAGGGTTAGGCCTAGGGTTAGTGTTAGGGTTTGGGTTGGGGTTAGGGCTAGGGCTAGGGCTAGGGCAACGGGTAGACCTAGGGCTAAGGCTAGGGCTAGTGTTAAGGTTAGGGCTAGAGCTAGTGCTAGGGTTAGGGCTATGGCTAGGTCTAGGGTAAGGGTTAGGATTAGGGTTAGGTTTAGGGCTAGGGCTAGGGCTAGGGCTAGGGTTAGGTTTAGGGCTAGGTCTAGGGTTAGGGTTAGGGCTAGGGATAGGGTTAGTGTTAGGGTTAGGGTTAGGGCTAGGGCTAGGGTTAGGGTTAGGGATAGGGTTAGGTCTAGGGCTAGGTCAAGGGTTCGGGTTACGGTTAGGATTAGGGCTATGGTTAGGGTTAGGTTTCTGGTAGGGTTAGGGCTAGGGCTAGGGCTAGGGCTAGGGCTAGGGCTACTGTTAGGGTTAGAGTTATGGTTAGGGCTAGGGTTATGGCTAGGACTAGGGTTAGGGTTAGGGTTAGGGCTAGGGTTAGGGTTAGTGTAGGGTTAGGGCTAGCACTAGGGCTAGGGCTACGGCTAGGGCTAGGGCTAGGGCTAGGGTTAGGGTTAGGGTTAGGGTTAGGGCTAGGGCTAGGGCTAGGGCTAGGGCTAGGGCTAGGGCTACGGTTAGGGTTAGGGTTAGGGCTAGGGTTATGGCTAGGGCTAGGGCTAGGGCTAGGGCTAGGCCTAGGGCTAGGGTTAGGGTTAGGGTTAGGGCTAGGGTTAGGACTAGGGCTAGGGCTAGGGCTAGGGCTAGGGCTAGGGTTAGGGTTAGGTTTAGGTTTAGGGCTAGGGCTAGGGATAGTGTTAGGGTTAGGTTTAGGACTAGGGCTAGGTTTAGGGCTAGGGCTAGGGTTAGGTTTAGGACTAGGGCGAGGTTTAGTGCTAGGGCTAGGGTTAGGTTTAGGGTAGGGCTAGGGCTAGGGCTAGGGTTAGGTCTAGGGCTAGGGCTAGGGCTACGGCTAGGGCTAGGGTTAGGGTTAGGGTTAGGGTTAGGGCAAGGGCTAAGGCTAGGGTTAGGGTTAGTGTTAGGGTTAGTGTTCTGGCTAGGTTAGGGTTCGGGCTAGGGTAAGGGTTAGGGTTAGGGCTAGGGCTAGGGTTAGTGTCAGGGTTATGGCTACGGCTAGGGCTAGGGCTATGGCTAGGGCTAGGGCTATTGCTAGCGCTAGGGTTAGGGTTAGGGTTAGGGTTAGGGTTAGGGCTAGCCTAGGGCTAGGGTTAGGGCAAGGGCTAGGGTTAGGATTATGGATAGGGCTAGGGCTAGGGCTAGGGCTAGGGTTAGGGTTAGGGTTCGGGTTCGTGTTCGGGCTAGAGCTAGGGCTAGGGCTAGTGTTAGGGTTAGGGTTAGGTCTAGGGTTGGGGTTAGGGCCAGGGTTCCTGTTAGGGTTAGGGTTAGGGCTAGGGCTAGTGCTAGGGATTGGACTAGGTCTAGGGCTAGGGTTAGGGCTACGGCTAGGTTTAGTGCTCGGTCTAGGGCTAGTTGTCGGGTTAGGGTTAGGGTTAGGGTTAGGGCTAGGGCTAGGGCTCGGGCTAGGGCTAGGGCTAGTGCTAGGGCTAGTGCTACGGTTAGGGTTATTGTTAGTGTTGGGGCTAGGGTTATGGCTAGGGCTAGGGCTAGGGCTAGTGCTACGGTTAGGGTTAGGGTTAGGGTTAGGGCTAGGGTTAGGATTAGTGTTAGGGTTAGGGCTGGCACTAGGGGTAGGGCTAAGTCTAGGGCTAGGGCTAGGGTTAGGGTTAGTTCTAGGGCTCGGGCTATTGGTAGGGTTAGGGTTAGGTTTAGGGTTAGGGCTAGGGCTAGAATAAGGCTAGTTTTAGGGTTAGTTTTAGGGTTAGGGTTAGGGCTAGGGCTAGGGCTAGGGCTAGGGTTAGGGTTAGGGTTAGGGTTAGGGTTAGGGCTAGGGTTAGGGCTAGCGTGAGGGTTAGGGCTAGGGCTAGGGCTAATGCTAGGGTTAGGGTTATGGTTAGGGTTAGGTCTAGGGCTAGGGCTAGGGCTAGGGCTAGGGCTAGGGTTAGGGTTAGGGCAAGAGCTAGGGCTAGGGCTAGGGCTAGGGTTAGGCTTAGGGTTAGGTCTAGGCTAGGGCTAGGGCTAGGGCTAGGGCTAGGTTTAGGGTTAGGGTTAGGGTTAGGGTTAGGTTTAAGGCTAGGGCTAGGGCTAGGGCTAGGGCTAGGGCTAGGATTAGGGTTAGGGTTAGGGCTAGGTTTAGGGCTAGGGCTAGGGCTAGAGTTAGGGTTAGGTTTAGGGCTAGGCTAGGGCTAGGGTTAGGGTTAGGGCTAGGGCTAGGCCTAGGGCTAGGGCTAGGGATAGGGATAGGCTTAGTTTTAGGGCTAGGGCTAGGGCTATGGTTAGGGTTAGTGTTATGTTTAGGGCTAGGGCTAGGGATAGGGCAAGGGCTAGGGGTAGGTTTAGGACTAGGGCTAGGTTTAGTGCTAGGGCTAGGGTTAGGTTTAGGGCTAGGGCTAGGGCTAGGGCTAGGGCTAGGGTTAGGGTTAGGGCTAGGGCTAGGGCTAGGGTTAGGGTTAGGGCTAGCGCTAAGGCTAGGGCAAGGGCTAAGGCTAGGGTTAGGGTTAGTGTTAGGGTTAGGGTTCGGGCTAGGGTTAGGGTTCGGGCTAGGTTTAGGGTTAGGTTAGGGTTAGGGCTAGGGTTAGTGTTCGGGTTAGGGTTAGGGCTAGGGCTAGGGATAGGGCTAGAGTTAGGGTTAGGGTTGGGGCTAGGGTTAGGGTTAGGCCTAGGGTTAGTGTTAGGGTTTGGGTTGGGGTTAGGGCTAGGGCTAGGGCTAGGGCAACGGCTAGACCTAGGACTAAGGCTAGGGCTAGTGTTAGGGTTAGGGCTAGAGCTAGTGCTAGGGTTAGGGCTATGGCTAGGTCTAGGCTAAGGGTTAGGATTAGGGTTAGGTTTAGGGCTAGGGCTAGGGCTAGGGCTAGGGCTAGGGTTAGGTTTAGGGCTAGGGCTAGGGTTAGGGTTAGGGCTAGGGCTAGGGCTAGGGTTAGGGTTAGGGTTAGGGTAAGCTCTAGGACTAGGTCAAGGGTTAGGGTTACAGTTAGGATTAGGGCTATGGTTTGTGTTAGGTTTATGGTTAGGGTTAGGGCTAGGGCTAGGGCTAGGGCTAGGGCTACTGTTAGGGTTAGAGTTATGGTTAGGGCTAGGGTTATGGCTAGGGCTAGTGTTAGGGTTAGGGTTAGGGCTAGGGTTATGGTTAGTGTAGGGTTAGGGCTAGCACTAGGGCTAGGGCTACGGCTAGGGCTAGGGCTAGGGCTAGGGTTAGGGTTAGGGTTACGGTTAGGGCTAGGGTTAGGGCTAGGGCTAGGGCTAGGGCTAGGGCAAGGGCTACGGTTAGGGTTAGGGTTAGGGCTAGGGTTATGACTAGGGCTAGGGCTAGGGCTAGGCCTAGGGCTAGGGTTAGGGGTAGGGGTAGGGCTAGGGTTAGGACTAGGGCTAGGGCTAAGGTTAGGGTTAGGGTTAGGGTTAGGGTTAGGGCTAGGGTTAGGGTTAGGTCTAGGGCTAGGGCTAGGGCAAGGGCTAGGGTTAGGGTTAGGTTTAGGTTTAGGGCTAGGCCTGGGTTAGTGTTAGGGTTAGGTTTAGGGTTAGGGCTAGGTTTAGGGCTAGGGCAAGGGTTAGGTTTAGGACTAGGGCGAGGTTTAGTGCTAGGGCTAGGGTTAGGTTTAGGGCTAGGGCTAGGGCTAGGGCTAGGGTTAGGTCTAGGGCTAGGGCTAGGGCTACGGATAGGGCTAGGGTTAGGGTTAGTGTTAGGGCAAGGGCTAAGGCTAGGGTTAGGGTTAGTGTTAGGGTTAGTGTTCTGGCTAGGTTAGGGTCCGGGCTAGGGTAAGGGTTAGGGTTAGGGCTAGGGCTAGGGTTAGTGTCAGGGTTATGGCTACGGCTTGGGCTAGGGCTATGGCTAGGGCTAGGGCTAGGGCTAGCGCTAGGGTTAGGGTTAGGGTTAGGGTTAGGGTTAGGGTTAGGGCTAGCCTAGGGCTAGGGTTAGGGCAAGGGCTAGGGTTAGGATTATGGATAGGGCTAGGGCTAGAGCTAGGGCTAGGGTTAGGGTTAGGGTTTGGGTTCGTGTTCGGGCTAGAGCTAGGGCTAGGGCTAGGGTTAGTGTTAGGGTTAGGTCTAGGGTTGGGGTTAGGGCCAGGGTTCCTGTTAGGGTTAGGGTTAGGGCTAGGGCTAGGGCTAGGGCTTGGTCTAGGTCTAGGGCTAGGGTTAGGGCTAGGGCTAGGTTTAGTGCTAGGTCTAGGGCTAGTTGTCGGGTTAGGGTTAGGGTTAGGGTTAGGGTTAGGGTTAGGGCTAGGGAGAGGGTTAGTGTTAGGGTTAGGGTTAGTGTTAGGGTTAGCGTTAGGGCTATGGCTGGGGTTAGGGTTAGGGCTAGGGTTAGGGTTAGGGATAGGGTTACGGTTAGGGTTAGGGCTATGGCTAGGGCTAGGGTTAGGGTTAGGGTTAGGGCTAGGGCTAGGGTTAGGGTTAGGGCTAGGGATAGGGTTAGTGTTAGGGTTGGGTTAGTGTTAGGGTTAGGGTTAGGGCTGGGGCTTGGGTTAGGGTTAGGGTTAGGGTTAGGCCTAGGGCTAGGGCTAGGGCTATGGTTAGGGTTAGTGTTAGTGTTAGGGTTAGGACTAGGGCTAGGGTTAGGGTTAGGGCTAGGGAGAGGGTTAGTGTTAGGGTTAGGGTTAGTGTTAGGGTTAGCGTTAGGGCTATGGCTTGGGTTAGGGTTAGGGCTAGGGTTAGGGTTAGGGATAGGGTTACGGTTAGGGTTAGGTCTAGGGCTAGGTCTACGGCTAGGGTTAGGGTTAGGGTTAGGGCTAAGGCTAGGGCTAGGGCTAGGGTTAGGGTTAGGGTTAGGGCTAGGGTTAGGGCTAGCGTGAGGGTTAGGGCTAGGGCTAGTGCTAGGGCTAGGGCTAATGCTAGGGTTAGGGTTAGGGTTAGGTCTAAGGCTAGGGCTAGGTCTAGGGCTAGGGCTAGAGTTAGGGTTAGGGTTAGGGCTAGGCTATGGCTAGGGCTAGGGCTAGGGCTAGGTTTAGGGTTAGGGTTAGGGTTAGGGTTAGGGTTAGGGTTAGGTTTAGGGCTAGGGCTAGGGCTAGGGCTAGGGCTAGGATTAGGGTTATGGTTAGGGCTAGGTTTAGGGCTAGGGCTAGTGCTAGGGTTAGGGTTAGGGTTAGGGCTAGGCTAGGGCTAAAGTTAGGGTTAGGGCTAGGGCTAGGCCTAGAGCTAGGGCTAGGGTTAGGGTTAGGCTTAGTTTTAGGGCTAGGGCTAGGGCTATGGTTAGATTTAGGGTTATGTTTAGGGCTAGGGCTAGGGATAGGGCAAGGGCTTGGGGTAGGTTTAGGACTAGGGCTAGGTTTAGTGCTAGGGCTAGAGTTAGGTTTAGGGCTAGGGCTAGAGCTAGGGCTAGGGCTAGGGCTAGGGCTAGGGTTATGGTTAGGGCTAGGGCTAGAGCTAGGGTTAGCGTTAGGGCTAGCGCTAAGGCTAGGGTTAGGGTTAGTGTTAGGGTTAGGGTTCGGGCTAGGGTTAGGGTTCGGGCTAGGTTTAGGGTTCGGGTTAGGGTTTGGGCTAGGGCTAGGGATAGGGCTAGAGTTAGGGTTAGGGTTAGGGCTAGGGTTAGGGTTAGGCCTAGGGTTAGTGTTAGGGTTTGGGTTTGGGTTAGGGCTAGGGCTAGGGCTAGGGCAACGGCTAGACCTAGGGCTAAGGCTAGGGCTAGTGTTAGGTTTAGGGCTAGGGCTAGGGCTAGGGCTAGGGTTAGTGTTAGAATTAGGGCTAGCACTAGGGCTAGGGCTACGGCTAGGGCTAGGGCTAGTGCTACGGTTAGGGTTAGGGTTAGTGTTAGGGCTAGGGCTAGGGCTAGGGCTAGGGCTAGTGCTACGGTTTGGGTTAGGTTTAGGGCTAGGGTTATGCCTAGGGCTAGGACTAGGGCTAGGGCTAGTCCTAGGGTTAGGGTTAGGGTTAGGGTTAGGGCTAGGGTTAGGACTAGGGCTAGGGCTAGGTTTAGGCTTAGGTTAGGGTTAGGGTTAGGGCTAGGGTTAGGGTTAGGTCTAGGGCTAGAGCTAGGGCTAGGGCTAGGGTTAGGGTTATGTTTAGGATTAGGGCTAGGGCTAGGGTTAGGGTTAGGGTTAGGTTTAGGGCTAGGGTTAGGTTTATGGCTATGGTGAGGTTTAGGTTTAGGACTAGGGCTAGGTTTAGTGCTAGGGCTAGGGTTAGGTTTAGGGCTAGGGCTAGGGCTAGGGCTAGGGCTAGGGTTAGGTCTAGGGCTTGGGCTAGGGCTACGGCTAGGGCTAAGGTTAGGTTTAGGTTTAGGGCAAGGGCTAAGGCTAGGGTTAGGGTTAGTGTTAGGGTTAGTGTTCTGGCTAGGTTAGGGTTCGGGCTAGGGTAAGCGTTAGGGTTAGGTCTAGGGCTAGGGTTAGGTTTCGGGTTAGGGCTAGGGCTAGGGCTAGGGCTAGGGCTAGGGCTAGGGCTAGGGTTAGTGTTAGTATTAGGGCTAGGGTTAGGGCTAGGGCTAGGGCTAGGGCTAGGGTTAGGGTTATGGTTAGGGTTAGGGTTAGTGCTAGTGTTAGGGTTAGGGCTAGGGCTAGGGCTAGGCCTAGGGCTAGGGCTAGGG
>OX463233.1:151094879-151099879 GCA_949820135.1 Sylvilagus floridanus
AAGTCTGGGTTAGGGTTAGTGTTAGGGTTAGTGTTCTGGCTAGGTTAGGGTTCGGGCTAGGGTAAGGGTTAGTGTTAGGGCTAGGGCTAGGGTTAGGTTTCGGGTAGGGCTAGGGCTAGGGCTAGGGCTAGGGCTAGGGCTAGGGTTAGTGTTAGGATTAGGGTTAGGGTTAGGGCTAGGGCTAGGGCTAGGGCTATGGTTAGGGTTATGGTTAGGGTTAGGGTTAGTGCTAGTGTTAGGGTTAGTGCTAGGGCTAGGGCTAGGCCTAGGGCTAGGGCTAGGGTTAGGGTTAGGTTTAGGGTTAGGGCTAGGACTAGGGCTAGCGCTAGGGCTAGGGTTAGGGTTAGGGTTAGGGTTAGGGCTAGCGTTAGGGTTAGGTTTAGGGCTAGGGCTAGGGCTAGGGCTAGGGCTAGGTTTAGAGTTAGGGTTAGGGTTAGGGCCAGGGCTAAGGCTAGGGCAAGGGCTAAGGCTAGGGTTAGGTTTAGTGTTAGGGTTAGAGTTCGGGCTAGGGTTAGGGTTCGGGCTAGGTTTAGGGTTAGGGTTAGGGTTTGGGCTAGGGCTAGGGTTAGGGTTCGGGTTCGGGTTAGGGCTAAGGCTTGGACTAGGGCTAGGGTTAGGATTAGGGTTAGGGCTAGGGTTAGGGTTAGGCCTAGGGTTAGGGTTAGGGTTTGGGTTAGGGTAGGGCTAGGGCTAGGGCTAGGGTAACGGCTAGAGCTAGGGCTAGGGCCAGGGCTAGGGCTAGTGTTAGGGTTAGGGCTAGAGCTAGTGCTAGGTTTAGGGCTATGGCTAGGTCTAGGGTTAGGTATAGGGTTAGGGTTAGGGCTAGGGTTAGGGTTAGTTTTAGGGCTAGGGCTAGGGCTAGGGCTATGGTTAGGTTTAGGGCTAGGGCTAGGGTTAGGGTTAGGGCTAGGGATAGGGTTAGTGTTAGGGTTAGAGTTAGGGCTAGAGCTAGGCCTAGGGTTACGTTTAGGGTTAGGGTTAGGGCTAGAGCTAGGTGAAGGGTTAGGGTTAGGGCTAGGGCTAGGCCTAGGTTTAGGGTTAGTGTTAGGGTTAGGGTTAGGGCTAGGGCTAGGTCAAGGGTTAGGGTTACGGTTAGGTTTAGGGCTATGGTTAGGGTTAGGTTTAGGGTTAGGGTTAGGGCTAGGGCTAGGGCTAGGGCTAGGGCTAGGGCTAGGGCTAGGGCTAGGGCTACTGTTAGGTTTAGGTTTAGGGTTAGGGCTAGGGTTATGGCCAGGGCTAGGGCTAGGGCTAAGGCTAGGTTGAGGGTTAGGTCTAGGGATAGGTTTAGGGCTAGGGCTAGGGCTAGGGCTAGGGCTAGGTCTAGGATTAATGTTAGGATTAGGGTTAGGGTTAGGGCTAGGGCTAGGGCTAGGGCTAGGGTTAGTGTTATGTTTAGGGTTAGAGTTAGGACTAGCGTTAGGGTTAGGGCTAGGTCTAGTGCTAGGGCTAGGGCTAATGCTAGGGTTAGGGTTAGGGGTATGGTTAGGGTTAGGTCTAGGGCTAGGGCTACGTCTAGGGCTAGGGTTAGGGTTAGGGCTAGGGTTAGGCCTAGGGCTAGGGCTAGGCCTAGGGCTAGGGCTAGGGCTAGGGTTAGGGTTAGGGTTAGGGCTATGGTTAGGGTTAGGGATAGGGTTAGGGCTAGGGCTAGGGCTAGGGCTAGGGCTAGGGCTATGGCTAGGGTTAGGGTTAGGGCTAGGGCTAGGGCTAGGGCTAGGGCTAGGGCTAGGGCTAGGTTTAGGGTTAGGGTTAGGGTTAGGGTTAGGGTTAAACCTAGAGCTAGGGCTAGGGCAACAGCTAGGGCTAGGGCTAGGGCTAGGGCTAGGGCTAGGGCTAGGGCTAGGGTTAGGGTTAGGGTTAGGGCTAGGGCTAGGGTTAGGGCTAGGTCTAGGGCTACGGCTAGGGCTAGGCTTAGGCTTAGGGCTATGGATAGGCCTTGGGCTAGGTCTAGGGTTAGGGTTAGATTAGGTTTAGGGCTAGGGCTAGGGATAGGGTTAGGGTTAGGGTTAGGGTTAGGGTTAGGTTTAGGGCTAGGGCTAGGGCTAGGGTTAGGGTTAGGGCTAGGGTTAGGGTTAGGGTTAGGTTTAGTGCTAGGGCTAGGTTTAGGGCTAGGGCTAGGGTTAGGTTTAGGACTAGGGCTAGGTTTAGTGCTAGGGCTAGGGTTAGGTTTAGGGCTAGGGCTAGGGCTAGGGCTAGGGCTATGGTTAGGTCTAGGGCTAGGGCTAGGGCTACGGCCAGGGCTAGGGTTAGGGTTAGGGTTAGGGCAAGGGCTAAGTCTGGGTTAGGGTTAGTGTTAGGGTTAGTGTTCTGGCTAGGTTAGGGTTCGGGCTAGGGTAAGGGTTAGGGTTAGGGCTAGGGCTAGGGTTAGTGTTAGGATTAGGGTTAGGGTTAGGGCTAGGGGTAGGGCTAGGGCTATGGTTAGGGTTATGGTTAGGGTTAGGGTTAGTGCTAGTGTTAGGGTTAGTGCTAGGGCTAGGGCTAGGCCTAGGGCTAGGGCTAGGGTTAGGGTTAGGTTTAGGGTTAGGGCTAGGACTAGGGCTAGCGCTAGGGCTAGGGTTAGGGTTAGGGTTAGGGTTAGGGTTAGGGCTAGCCTTAGGGTTAGGTCTAGGGCTAGGGCTAGGGCTAGGGCTAGGTTTAGGGTTAGGGTTAGGGTTAGGGCCATGGCTAAGGCTAGGGCAAGGGCTAAGGCTAGGGTTAGGGTTAGTGTTGGGGTTAGAGTTCGGGCTAGGGTTAGGGTTCGGGCTAGGTTTAGGGTTAGGGTTAGGGTTTGGGCTAGGGCTAGGGTTAGGATTCGGGTTCGGGTTAGGGCTAAGGCTTGGACTAGGGCTAGGGTTAGGATTAGGGTTAGGGCTAGGGTTAGGGTTAGGCCTAGGGTTAGGGTTAGGGTTTGGGTTAGGGTAGGGCTAGGGCTAGGGCTAGGGTAACGGCTAGAGCTAGGGCTAGGGCCAGGGCTAGGGCTAGTGTTAGGGTTAGGGCTAGAGCTAGTGCTAGGTTTAGGGCTATGGCTAGGTCTAGGGTTAGGTATAGGGTTAGGGTTAGGGCTAGGGTTAGGGTTAGTTTTAGGGCTAGGGCTAGGGCTAGGGCTATGGTTAGGTTTAGGGCTAGGGCTAGGGTTAGGGTTAGGGCTAGGGATAGGGTTAGTGTTAGGGTTAGAGTTAGGGCTAGAGCTAGGCCTAGGGTTACGTTTAGGGTTAGGGTTAGGGCTAGAGCTAGGTGAAGGGTTAGGGTTAGGGCTAGGGCTAGGCCTAGGTTTAGGGTTAGTGTTAGGGTTAGGGTAGGGCTAGGGCTAGGTCAAGGGTTAGGGTTACGGTTAGGTTTAGGGCTATGGTTAGGGTTAGGTTTAGGGTTAGGGTTAGGGCTAGGGCTAGGGCTAGGGCTAGGGCTAGGGCTAGGGCTAGGGCTACTGTTAGGTTTAGGTTTAGGGTTAGGGCTAGGGTTATGGCCAGGGCTAGGGCTAGGGCTAAGGCTAGGTTGAGGGTTAGGTCTAGGGATAGGTTTAGGGCTAGGGCTAGGGCTAGGGCTAGGGCTAGGGCTAGGATTAATGTTAGGATTAGGGTTAGGGTTAGGGCTAGGGCTAGGGCTAGGGCTAGGGTTAGTGTTATGTTTAGGGTTAGAGTTAGGACTAGCGTTAGGGTTAGGGCTAGGTCTAGTGCTAGGGCTAGGGCTAATGCTAGGGTTAGGGTTAGGGGTATGGTTAGGGTTAGGTCTAGGGCTAGGGCTAGGTCTAGGGCTAGGGTTAGGGTTAGGGCTAGGGTTAGGCCTAGGGCTAGGGCTAGGGTTAGGGCTAGGGCTAGGGCTAGGGTAGGGTTAGGGTTAGGGCTATGGTTAGGGTTAGGGATAGGGTTAGGGCTAGGGCTAGGGCTAGGGCTAGGGCTAGGGCTATGGCTAGGGTTAGGGTTAGGGCTAGGGCTAGGGCTAGGGCTAGGGCTAGGTCTAGGGTTAGGGTTAAGGTTAGGGTTAGGGTTAGGGTTAAACCTAGAGCTAGGGCTAGGGCAACAGCTAGGGCTAGGGCTAGGGCTAGGGCTAGGGCTAGGGCTAGGGCTAGGGTTAGGGTTAGGGTTAGGGCTAGGGCTAGGGTTAGGGCTAGGTCTAGGGCTACGGCTAGGGCTAGGCTTAGGCTTAGGGCTATGGATAGGCCTTGGGCTAGGTCTAGGGTTAGGGTTAGATTAGGTTTAGGGCTAGGCCTAGGGCTAGGGTAAGGGTTAGGGTTAGGGTTAGGGTTAGGTTTAGGGCTAGGGCTAGGGCTAGGGTTAGGGCAAGGGCTAGGGTTACGTTTAGGACTAGGGCTAGGTTTAGTGCTAGGGCTAGGGTGAGGTTCAGGACTAGGGCTAGGTTTAGTGCTAGGGCTAGGGTTAGGTTTAGGGCTAGGGCTAGGGCTAGGGCTAGGGCTAGGGTTAGGGTTAGGGTTAGGGTTAGGGTTAGGGTTAGGTTTAGGGCTAGGGCTAGGGCTAGGATTAGGGCAAGGGCTAGGGTTACGTTTAGGACTAGGCCTAGGTTTAGTGCTAGGGCTAGGGTGAGGTTCAGGACTAGGGCTAGGTTTAGTGCTAGGGCTAGGGTTAGGTTTAGGGCTAGGGCTAGGGCTACGGCTAGGGCTAGGGTTAGGGTTAGGGTTAGGGTTAGGGTTCTGTCTAGGTTAGGGTTCGGGCTACGGATAGGGTTTGGGTTAGGGCTAGGGTTAGGGTTCGGGTTCGGGTTAGGGCTAGGGCTAGGGCTAGGGCTAGGGTTAGGGTTATGGTTAGGGTTAGGTTTAGGGCTAGCGTTAGGGTTAGGGCTAGGGCTAGGGCTAGGGCTAGGGCTAGGGTTAGGGTTAGGTTTAGGGTTAGGGCTAGGACTAGGGCTAGCCCTAGGGCTAGGGTTAGGGTTAGGGTTAGGGTCAGGGCTAGCGTTAGGGTTAGGTCTAGGGCTAGGGCTAGGGCTAGGGCTAGGTTTAGGGTTAGGGTTAGGGTTAGTGTTAGGGTTAGGGCCAGGGCTAAGGCTAGGGCAAGGGCTAAGGCTAGGTTTAG
>OX463233.1:151104879-151112379 GCA_949820135.1 Sylvilagus floridanus
GGGCTAGCGTTAGGGTTAGTGTTAGGGTTAGGGCTAGGGCTATGGCTAGGGCAAGGGTTAGGGCTAGGGTTAGGGTTAGGGTTAGGGTTAGGGCTAGGGCTAGGGCTAGAGCTAGGGCTAGGCCTAGGGCTACGGTTAGGGTTAGGGTTAGGGCTAGGGTTATGGCTAGGGCTAGGGCTAGGGCTAGGGCTAGGGCTAGGGTTAGGGTTAGGGCTAGGGTTAGGACTCGGGCTAGGGCTAGGGTTAGGGTTAGGGTTAGGGTTAGGGTTAGGGCTAGGGTTAGGGTTAGTCTAGGGCTAGGGCTAGGTCTAGGGCTAGGGTTATGGTTAGGTTTAGGTTTACGGCTAGGGCTAAGGTTAGGGTTAAGGTTTGGTTTAGGGCTAGGGCTAGGGTAGGGCTAGGGCTAGGGTTAGGTTTAGGACTAGGGCTAGGTTTAGTTCTAGGGCTAGAGTTAGGTTTAGGGCTAGGGCTAGGGCTACGGCTAGGGCTAGGGTTAGGGCTAGGGCTAGGGCTAGGGCTAGGGTTAGGGTTAGGGCTGGGGCTAGGGCTAGGGCTAGGGCTAGGGCTAGGGTTAGGGTTAGGGTTAGGGCTAGGGTTAGGTTTAGGGCTAGGGCTAGGGCTAGGGTTAGGATTAGGGTTAGGGTTAGGGCTATGGTTAGGGCTAGGGCTAGGGCAAGGCTAGGGTTAGGGTTAGGGCTAGGGCTAGGCCTTGGGCTAGGGCTAGGGTTAGGGTTAGGCTTAGGTTTAGGGCTAGGGCTACGCTAGGGTTAGGTTTAGGGTTAGGGTTAGGTTTAGGGCTAGGGCTAGGGTTAGGGCAAGGGCTAGGGTTAGGGTTCGGGTTAGGGTTAGGGCTAGGGTTAGGTTTAGGGCTAGGGCTAGGGCTAGGGTTAGGGTTAGGGTTTGGGTTAGGGCTAGGGTTAGGGCTAGGGCCAGGGCTAGGGCTAGGGTTAGGTTTAGGGCTAGGGCTAGGCCTTGGGCTAGGGCTAGGGTTAGGGTTAGGCTTAGGTTTAGGGCTAGGGCTACGCTAGGGTTAGGTTTAGGGTTAGGGTTAGGTTTAGGGCTAGGGCTAGGGTTAGGGCAAGGGCTAGGGTTAGGTTTAGGGCTAGGGCTAGGGCTAGGGCTAGGGCTAAGGCTAGGGCTTGGGTTAGTGTTAGGGTTAGGGTTAGGGTTAGGGCTAGGGTTAGGGTTAGAGCTAGCGCTAAGGCTAGGGCAAGGGCTAAGGCTAGGGTTAGGGTTAGTGTTACGCTTAGGGTTCGGGCTAGGGTTAGGGTTAGGGCTAGGGTTAGGGTTAGTGTTAGGGTTAGGGCTAGCACTAGGGCTAGGGTAGGGCTAGGATAGGGCTAAGTTTAGGGTTAGGGTTAGGGTTAGGGTTAGGGCTAGGGCTAGGGCTAGGGCTAGGGCTATGGATATGGTGAGGGTTAGGGTTAGGGCCAGGGCTAGGGCTAGGGCTAGGTTTAGGGTTAGGGTTAGGGTTAAGTCTAGGGTTAGGGTTAGGGCTATGGTTAGGGTTATCGTTAGGGCTAAGGCTAGGGCTAGGGTTAGAGTTAGGGTTAGGGTTAGGACAGGGTTAGGGCTAGGGTTAGGGTTAGGGTTAGGGTTAGGGCTAGGGCTAGACTAGGTCTAGGGCTATGGTTAGGGTTAGGGTTAGGGCTAGGGCTAGGGCTAGTGTTAGGGTTAGTGTTAGGGTTAGGGCTAGGGCTATGGTTGGGTCTAGGGTTAGGGTTAGGGTTAGGGCTAGCACTAGGGCTCGGGTTAGGGCTAGGGTTAGGTTTAGCGTTATGGTTAGGTTTAGGGTTAGGGCTGGGGTTATGGCCAGGGCTAGGGCTAGGGCTAGGGCTAGGTCTAGGGTTAGGGCTAGGGATAGGTTTAGGGCTAGGGCTAGGGCTAGGATTAGTGTAAGGATTAGGGTTAGGGTTAGGGCTAGGGCTAGGGCTAGGGTTAGTGTTAGGGTTAGGGTTAGGGTTAGGGTTAGGTTTAGGGTTAGGGTTAGGGTTAGGGTTAGATTTAGAGCTAGCGCTAAGGCTAGGGCAAGGGCTAAGGCTAGGGTTAGAGTTAGTGTTATGGTTAGGGTTCGGGCTAGAGTTAGGGTTAGGGCTAGGTTTAGGGTTAGTGTTAGCGTTAGGGCTAGCACTAGTGCTAGGGTAGGGCTAGGTCTAGGGCTACATTTAGGGTTAGGTTTAGGGTTAGGGTTAGGGTTAGGGCTAGAGCTAGGGCTAGGGCTATGGCTAGGTTTGGGGTTAGGGTTAGGGTTAAGGCCAGGGCTAGGGCTAGGGCTAGGTTTAGGGTTAGGGTTAGGGTTAGGTCTAGGGTTAGGGTTAGGGCTATGGTTAGGTTTATCGTTAGGGCTAGGGCTAGGGCTAGGGTTAGTGTTAGGGTTAGGGTTAGGACAGGGTTAGGTCTAGGGTTAGGGTTAGGTTTAGGGTTAGGGCTAGGGCTAGACTAGGGCTAGGGCTAGGGTTAGGGTTAGGGTTAGGTTTAGGGCTATGGCTAGGGCTAGGGTTAGGGTTAGTGTTAGGGTTAGGGCTAGGGCTATGGTTAGGGCTAGGGTTAGGGTTAGGGTTAGGGCTAGCACTAGGGCTCGGGTTAGGGCCAGGGTTAGTGCTACGGTTAGGGTTAGGTTTAGGGTTAGGGCTAGGGTTATGGCCTGGGCTAGGGCTAGGGCTAGGGCTAGGTTTAGGGTTAGGGCTAGGGCTAGGGTTAGATTTAGGGCTAGGGCTAGGGCTAGGGTTAGTGTAAGGATTAGGCTTAGGGTTAGGGCTAGGGCTAGGGCTAGGGCTAGGTTTAGTGTTATGGTTAGGGTTACTGTTAGGGCTAGCGTTAGGGTTAGGGCTAGGTCTAGTGCTAGGGCTAGGGCTAATGCTAGGGTTAGGGTTAGGGTTATGGTTAGGGTTAGGTCTAGGGCTAGAGCTAGGGCTGGGCTAGGGCTAGGACTAGGTTTAGGGTTAGGGCTAGGTTTAGGGCTAGTGCTAGGGCTAGGCCTAGGGCTGGGGCTAGGGCTAGGGTTAGGGTTAGGGTTAGGTTTATGGCTAGGGTTAGGGTTAGGTTTAGGGTTAGGGCTAGGGCTAGGGCTAGGACTAGGGCTAGGGCTAGGTTTAGGGTTAGTCTCAGGCTAGGGCTTGGGCTAGGGCTAGGGTTAGTGTTAGGGTTAGGGCTATGGTTAGAGTTAGGGCTAGGGTTAGGGTTAGGGTTAGGGTTAGTGCTAGAGCTAGGGCTAGGGCAAGAGCTAGGGCTAGGGCTAGGGCTAGGGCTAGGGCTAGGGCTAGGGTTAGGGTTAGGTTTAGGGCTAGGACTAGGGCTAAGACTAGGGCTAGGGCTAGGGTTAGGGTTAGGGTTAGGGCTAGGTTTAGGTTTAGGGTTAGGGTTAGGGCTAGGGCTAGGTCTAGGTCTAGGGCTAGGATTAGGGTTACGTCAAGGGCTAGGGTTAGGGTTAGGGCTAGGTCCTGGCTTAGGGTTAGGGCAAGGGTTAGGGTTACGGCTAGGGCTAGAGCTAGGGCTAGGCCTAGGGTTAGGGTTAGTGTTAGGGATAGGGTTAGGGCTAGGGATAGAGCTAGGGCTAGGTTTAGGGCTAGGTCTAGGGTTAGGATTAGGACTAGGGCTAGGTTTAGGGCTAGGGCTAGGGTTAGGTTTAGTGTTAGGTTTAGGGTTAGGGCTAGGGCTAGGGTTAGGGTAGGGCTAGGGTTAGGGTTACGGTTAGGTTTAGGGTCAGGGCTAGGCCTAGGGCTAGGGCTAGGTCTAGGGCTACGGTTAGGGCTAGGGTTAGGGTTAGGGTTAGGGTTAGGGCTAGGGCTAGAGCTAGGGTTAGGGTTATGGCTAGGTTTAGGGTTAGGGTTAGGTTTATGGTGGGCTAGGCCAATGGCTAGGGCTAGGGCTAGGGCTAGGGCTATGGCTAAGGTTAGGGTTAGGGTTAGGGTTAGGGTTAGGGCTAGGGTTAGGGTTAGAGTTACGGTTAGGTTTAGGGCTAGTACTTGGGCTAGGGCTAGGGCTAGGGTTAGGGCTAGGGTTAGGGTTAATTTTAGGGTTAGGGCTAGGACCAGGGCTAGGGCTAGGGCTAGGGCTAGGGTTAGGGTTAGGGTTAGGGTTAGGGTTAGGGTTAGGGTTATGGCTAGGGCTAGGGCAAGCGCTAGGGCTGGGCAAGGGCTAGGGTTAGGGTTAGGGTTATGGCTAGGGCTAGGGCAAGCGCTAGGGCTGGGCAAGGGCTAGGGTTAGGGTTAGGTTTAGGATTAGGGCTAGGGCTAGGGCTAGCGCTAGGGCTAGGGCTAGGGTTAGGTTTAGGGTCAGGGTTAGGTTTAGGGCTAGGGCTAGGGCTAGGGCTAGGGCTAGGTCTAGGGCTAGGGTTAGGTTTAGGGCTAGGGTTCGGGCTAGGGTTTGGGTTAGGGTTAGTGTTAGGGCTAGGGCTAGGGCTAGGGCTAGGTGTAGGGCTAGTGCTAGGGCTAGGGCTAGGGCTAGGGCTAGGGCTAAGGTTAGTGTTAGGATTAGGGTTAGGGTTAGGGCTAGAGCTATGGCTAGGGCTAGGGTTAGGTTTATGGTTAGGTTTAGGGTTAGGGCTAGGGCTAGGGCTACGCCTAGGGCTAGGGCTAAGGTTAGGGTTAGGGCTAGGGATAGGGTTAGGGCAAGGGTTAGGGCTAGGGCTAGGGTTAGGACTAGGGCTAGGGCTAGGGCTAGGGCTAGGGCTAAGGCTAGGGCTTGGGTTAGTGTTAAGGTTAGGTTTAGGGTTAGGGCTAGGGTTAGGGTTAGAGCTAGCGCTAAGTCTAGGGCAAGGGCTAAGGCTAGGGTTAGAGTTAGTGTTACGGTTAGGGTTCGGGCTAGGGTTAGGGTTAGGGCTATGGTTAGGGTTAGTGTTAGGTTAGGGCTAGCACTAGGGCTTGGGTAGGGCTAGGTCTAGGGCTAGGTTTAGGGTTAGGGTTAGGGTTAGGGTTAGGGCTAGGGCTAGGGCTAGGGCTAGGGCTAGGGCTATGGTTAGGGTAACGGTTATGGTTAGGGCTAGGGCTAGGGCTAGGGCTTGGTTTGGGGTTAGGGTTAGGGTTAGGGCCAGGGCTAGGGCTAGGGCTAGGGCTAGGTTTAGGGTTAGGGTTAGGTCTAGGGTTAGGGTTAGGGCTATGGTTAGGTTTATCGTTAGGGCTAGGGCTAGGGCTAGCGTTAGTGTTAGGGTTAGGGTTAGGACAGGGTTAGGGCTAGGGTTAGGGTTAGGTTTAGGGTTAGGGCTAGGGCTAGACTAGGGCTAGGGCTAGGGTTAGGGTTAGTGTTAGGGTTAGGGCTAGGGTTAGGGCTAGCGTTAGGGTTAGGGTTAGGGCTAAGTCTAGGGCTAGGTTTAGGGTTAGGGTTAGGGTTAATTTTAGGTTTAGGTCTAGGACCAGGGCTAGGGCTAGGGCTAGGCCTTGGGCTAGGGCTAGAGATAGGGTTAGGCTTAGGTTTAGGGCTAGGGCTAGGGCTAGGGTTAGGGTTAGGTTTAGGGTTAGGTTTAGGGCTATGGCTAGGGCTAGGGCAAGGGCTAGGGCTGGGCAAGGGCTAGGGTTAGGGTTAGGTTTAGGATTAGGGCTAGGGCTAGGTCTAGGGCTAGTGTTAGGGTTAGGGTTAGGGTTAGGTTTAGGGCTAGGGCTAGGGCTAGGGCTAGGTCTAGGTCTTGGGTTAGGGTTAGTGTTAGGGTTAGGGCTATTACTACGGTTAGGTTTAGGGTTAGGGATAGGGTTAGGGCTAGGGCTAGGGCTAGAGCTATGGCCAGGATTAGGGCTAGGATTAGGGTTAGGGTTAGGGTTAGGGCTAGTACTAGGGCTAGGGTTAGGGTTAGGGTTTGGTTTAGGTTTAGGGTTGGTGTTAGGGTTAGGGTAATGGATAGGGATAGGGATAGGGCTAAGGCTATGGCTAGTACTAGGGCTAGGGCCAGGGTTAGGGTTAGGTTTAGGGTTAGAGCTAGGGCTAGAGCTTGGGCTTGGGCTAGGGCTAGTGTTAGGGATAGCTCTAGGGTTAGGTCTAGGGCTAGGGCTAGGGCTAGGGCTAGGGTTATGGCTAGGGATAGGGCTAGGGCTAGGGCTAGGGCTAGGGCTAGGGTTATGGCTAGGGCTAGGGCTAGGGCTAGGGTTATAGCTAGGGCTAGGACTAGGGCTAGGGCTATGGCTAGGGCTAGGGCTAGGGTTAGCTTTAGGGTTATGGTTAGGGCTAGGGCTAGGGATAGGGCTAGGGCTAGGGTTAGGTTTAGGGTTAGGGTTAGGGATAGGGTTAGGGATAGGGCTAGGGCTAGGGCTAGGGTTAGGTTTAGGGTTAGGGTTAGGGTTAGTTTTAGGGTTAGGGCTAGGAATAGGGCTAGGGCTAGGGCTAGCGTTAGGGTTAGCTTTAGGGTTAGGGTTAGGTCTAGAGCTAGGGCTAGGGCTAGTGCTAAGGTTAGGATTAGGGTTAGGGTTAGGGTTTGGGCTAGGGCTAGGGCTAGGGGTAGGGTTAGGTTTAGGGTTAGGGCTAGGGTTAGGGCTAGTACAAGGGCTAGGGTTAGGGTTAGGTTTAAGGCTAGGACTAGGGTTATGGTTAGGGTTAAGGCTAGGCCCAAGGCTAGGGCTAGGGCTATTTCTATGGCTAGGGCTAGGGCTAGGCCTAGGGTTAGTGTTAGGGCTAGTGCTACGGCGAGGGCTAGGGCTAAGGTTAGGGTTGGGGTTAGGGCTAGGGCTAGGGCTAGGGCTCGGGTTAGGGTTAGGGTTAGGGTTAGCGTTAGGGTTAGGGATAGGGCTAGGGTTAGGTCTAGGTTTCGGGTTAGGATTAGGGTTAGGGTTAGTGTTAGGGTTAGTGCTAGGGCTCGGGCTAGGGGTAGGGTTTGGGTTAGGGTTGGGCTAGTGCTAGGGCTAGGGCTAGGGTTAGGGTCAGGGTTATGGCTAGGGCTAGGGCTAGGGCTAGGAGTCTGGATAGGGCTAGAGCTAGGGCTAGGTTTAGGGTTAGGGCTAGGGCTAGGGCTAATGTTAGGGTTAGGGTTAGTGTTAGGGTTAGGGTTAGGGTTAGGGTTAGTTTTAGGGTTAGGGCTAGGACCAGGGTTAGGGCTAGGGCTAGGGCTAGGGTTAGGGTTAGGGTTAGGGTTAGGGTTTGGGCTAGGGCTAGGGCTAGGGCTAGGGCTAGTGTTAGGGTTAGGGTTAGGGCTAGGGTTAGGGCTAGTACTAGGGCTAGGGTTGGGTTAAGGCTAGGACTAGGGTTAGGGTTAGGGTTAAGGCTAGGGCTAGGGCTAGGGCTAGGGCTAGGTCTAGGTTTAGTGTTAGGGTTAGGGCTAGGGCGAGGACTAGGGCTAGGGTTAGGGTAAGGGTTACGGCTAGGGCTAGGGCTAGGGCTAGGGTTAGGGTTAGTGTTAGGGTTAGCATTAGGGTTAGGGATAGGGCTAGGGTTAGGGCTAGGGTTCGGGTTAGGATTAGGGTTAGTGTTAGGGTTAGGGTTAGGGTTAGGGCTAGGGCTAGGGCTAGAGCTAGGGCTAAGGCTAGGGTTAGGGTTAGGGTTAGGGTTCGGGTTAGGGCTAGGGCTACAGCTAGGGCTAGG
>OX463233.1:151122379-151127379 GCA_949820135.1 Sylvilagus floridanus
GTTAGAGCTTGTGCTAGGGCTAGGGCTAGGTTTAGGGTTAGGGATAGGGCTGGGTTAGGGCTAGGGCTAGGGCTAGGGTTAGGTTTAGGGTTAGGGCTATGGCTAGGTTTAGGGTTAGGGTTAGGGGTAGGGCTAGGGCAGGGTTAGGGTTAGGGTTAGGGCTAGGGATAGGGCTAGGGGTAGGGCTAGGGCTAGGGTTAGGGTTAGGGTTAGGGCTAGGTCTTGGGCTAGGGCTAGGGCTAGGGCAAGGGTTAGGGTTAGGGCTAGGGCTAAGTCTAGGGCTAGGGGTAGGGCTAGGGCTAGGGTTAGGTTTAGGGTTAGGGCTAGGTCTAGGGCTAGGGCTAGGGCTAGGGTTAGGGTTAGGGTTAGGATTAGGGTTAGGGCTAGGGCTAAGGCTAGGGCTATGGTTAGGGTTAGGGTTAGTGCTAGGGCTAGGGCTAGGGCTAGGTCTATGGCTAGGGTTAGGGTTAGGGTTAGGTTTAGGTCTAGGGCAGGGCTAAGGTTAGGGTTAGGGATAGGATTAGTGCTTGGGCTAGGGCTAGGGCTAGGGCTAGGTCTAGGGTTAGGGATAGGGTTAATGCTAGGGCTAGGGCTAGGGCTAGGGCTAGGCCTAGGACCAGGGCTAGGGCGAAGGCTAGGGCTAGGGTTAGGGTTAGTGTTAGGGTTAGGGTTAGGGCTAGGGCTAGGGCTAGGGCTAGGGATAGGGATAGGAATAGGGATAGGGTTAGGGTTAGGGTTAAGGTTAGTGCTAGGGCTAGGGCTAGGGCTAGGGCTAGGTTTAGGTTTAGGGTTAGGATTAGGGCTAGGGCTAGGCCTAGGGCTAGGGCTAGGGCTAGGTTTAGGGTTAGGGTTAGGGTTAGGGCTAGGGCTAGGGCTAGGACTAGGGCTAGGGTTAGGGTTAGGGTTAGGGTTAGGACTAGGGATAGGGCTAGGTCTAGGGCAAGGGCTAGGGCTAGGGTTAGGGTTAGGGTTAGGGCTGGGTTTAGGGCTAGGGCTAGGGCTAGGGCTAGGGCTAGGGTTAGGGTTACAGTTATGGTTAGGTATAGGGCTAGTGTTAGGGCTAGGGTTCGGGTTAGGGTTAGGGTTAGGATTCGGGTTAGGGCTAGGGCTAGGGCTAGGCTTAGGGTTATGGCTAGGGTTAGGGTTAGGGTTATGGCTAGGGTTAGGGTTAGGGTAGAGCTAGGCTAGGGCTCGGGCTAGGGCTAGTGTTAGGGCTAGGGTTAGGGTTAGGTTTAGGGCTAGGTCTAGGGCTAGGGCTAGGGCAAGGGCTAGGGTTAGGGTTAGGGTTAGGGCTAGGGCTAGGGCTAAGGCTAGCGTTAGGGTTAGGGTTATTGCTAGGGATAGGGCTAGGGCTAGGGCTAGGGCTAGGTCTTGGGTTAGGGTTAGTGTTAATGCTAGGGCTAGGTCTTGGGTTAGGGTTAGGGTTAGTGTGAGGGTTAGGGCTAGGGATAGGGCTAAGGCTAGGGCTAGGGCTAGGGCTAGGCATAGGGTTAGGGTTAGGGTTATGGTTAGGGCTAGGGCTAGGGATATGGGTAGGGCTAGGTCTAGGGTTAGGTTTAGGGTTAGGGTTAGGGATAGGGCTAGGCTTAGGGCTAGGGTTCGGGTTGGGATTAGGTTTAGGGTTAATGTTAGTGTTCGGGCTAGGGCTACGGCTAGGGTTAGGGTTAGGGTTAGGGTTTGGTTTAGGGTTAGGGCTAGGCTAGGGCTAGGTCTAGGGCTAGGACCAGGGCTAGGGCTAGAACTAGGGCTAGGTTTAGTGTTAGGGTTAGGGATAGGGTTAGGGTTAGGGCTAGGGCTAGGGCTAGGGCTCGGGCTAGGGTTAGGGTTAGGGTTAGGGTTAGGGCTAGGGTTAGGGTTAGTGCTAGTGTTAGGGTTAGGGCTAGGGCTAGGGTTAGGGTTAGGATCAGGATAGGGTTACAGTAAGGGCTAGTGCTAGGGCTAGGGCTAGGGTTAGGGTTAGGGATAGAGCTAGGGATAGGTCTAGGGCTAGGGCTAGGGCTAGACTAGGGCTAGGGCTAGGTCAAGTGTTAGGTTTAGGGTTAGGGTTAGGGCTTTGGCTAGGGCTATGGTTAGGGTTAGGGTTAGTGCTAGGGTTAGGGCTAGGGCTAATGGTAGGGCTAGGGCTAGGTTTAGGGTTAGGTTTATGGATAGGGCTAGGGTTAGGTCTAGGGCTAGGGTTAAGGTTAGGGTTAGGGTTAGGGCTAGGGCTGGGGCTAGGGCTAGGGCTAGGGTTAGGGTTAGGGTTAGGGCTAGGGCTAGGGCTAGGGCTAGGAATAGGGTTAGGGTTAGAGCTAGGGCTAGACTTAGGGCTATGGTTAGGTTTAGGGCTAGGGTTAGGTTTAGGGTTAAGTTAGGGCTAGGCTAGGGCTAGGGCTAGGGCTAGGGCTAGGGTTAGGGCTAGGGTTAGGGTTAGGGTTAGGTCTAGGGTTAGGGTTAGGGCTAGGGTTAGGGTTTAGGTTAGAGTTAGGGCTAGGGCTAGGGCTAGGGCAAGGACTTGGGCTAGGGCTAGGTTTAGGGATAGGGTTAGCGTTTGGGTTAGGGCTAGGGCTAGGGCTAGGGCTAGGGCAAGGGCTAGGACTAGGGTTAGGATTAGGGTTAGGGCTAAGGCTAGGGATAGGTCTAGGGCTAGGGTTAGGGTTAGGGTTAGGCCTAGGGTTAGGGTTAGAGTTAGGGTTAGGGTTAGGTCTAGGGATAGGGATAGGGCTAGGGCTAGTGCTATGGTGAGGGGTAGGGCTAGGGCTAGGTCTAGCATAGGGTTACGGTTAGGGTTAGGGCTAGTGCTAGGGTTAGGGTTAGGGCTAGGGCTAGGGCTAGGGCTAGGGCTAGGGTTATGGTTAGGGTTAGGGCTAGGGCTAGGGCTAGGGTTAGGGCAAGGGCTAGGGTTAGGGTTAGGGTTAGGGCTATGGCTAGGGCTAGGGCTAGGGCTAGGGTTAGGGTTAGGGCTAGGTCTAGGGCTAGGGTTAGGGTTAGGGCTAGGGTTAGGGCTATGTCTAGGGCTAGGGTTAGGGTTAGGGCTAGGCTTAGGGCTAGGGCTAGGGCTAGGGTTAGGGTTAGGGTTAGAGCTAGGGCTAGGGTTAGGGTTAGGGTTAGGGTTAGGGATAGGGCTAGGGCTGGTGCGCGGGCTAAAGCTAAGGATAGGGTTAGGGTTAGGGTTAGGGATAGGGATAGGGTTAGGTCAAGGGCTAGGGTTAGGTTTAGGGTTGGGTTATGGCTAGGGCTAGGGCTAGGGCTAGGGATAGGGCTAGGGCTAGGCCTAGGGTTAGGGTTAGGGTTAGGGTTATGGCTTGTGCCAGGGCTAGGGCTAGGTTTAGGTTTAGGGTTAGGGGTAGGGCTAGGGCAGGGTTAGGGTTAGGGTTAGGGCTAGGGATAGGGCTAGCGCTAGGGCTAGGCCTAACGTTAGAGTTAGGGTTAGGGCTAGGGTTAGGGTTAGGGTTAGGAATAGGGCTAGTGTTAGGGCTAGGGTTTGGGTTAGGGTTAGGGTTAGGGTTAGGTTTAGGGTTAGGGCTAGGGCTAGGGCTAGGGTTAGGGTTATGGCTAGGGTTAGGGTTAGGGTTATGGCTAGGGTTAGGGTTAGGTTTAGGGTAGGGCTAGGCCAGGGCCAGGGCTAGGGCTAGAGTTAGGCCTAGGGTTAGGGTTAGGGTTAGGGCTAGGTCTAGGGCTCGGGCTAGGGCTAGGGCTAGGGTTAGGGTTAGGGTTAGGGTTAGGGCTAGGTCTAGGGCTAGGGCTAGGGCTAGGGCTAGGGTTAGGGTTAGGTTTAGGGTTAGGGTTAGGGCCAGGGCTAAGGCTAGGGCTATGGTTAGGGTTAGGGTTAGTGCTAGGGCTAGGGCTACGGCTAGGTCTATGTCTAGAGTTAGGGTTAGGGTTAGGGTTAGGGTTAGGTCTAGGGCAGGGCTAAGGCTAGGGTTAGGGATAGGGTTAGTGCTAGGGCTAGGGCTAGGGCTAGGGCTAGGCCTAGGACCAGGGCTAGGGCGAAGGCTAGGGCTAGGGTTAGGGTTAGTGTTAGGGTTAGGTTTAGGGCTAGGGCTAGGGCTAGGACTAGGGCTAGGGCTAGGGCTAGGTTTAGGTTTAGGGTTAGGTTTAGGGCTTGGGCTAGGGCTAGGGTTAGGGTTAGGGTTAGGGTTAGGACTAGGGATAGGGCTAGGTCTAGCGCAAGGGCTAGGGCTAGGGTTAGGGTTAGGGTTAGGGCTGGGTTTAGGGCTAGGGTTAGGGCTAGGGCTAGGGTTAGGTCTAGGGCTAGGGTTAGGGCTATAGTTAGGTTTAGGGCTAGGGTTAGGGTTAGGGTTAGGTTAGGGCTAGGCTAGGGCTAGGGCTAGGGCTAGGTTTAGGGTTAGGGTTAGGGTTAGGGCTAGGGCTAGGGCTAGGTTTAGGGTTATGGTTAGGGTTAGGGCTAGGGCTAGGGTTAGGGTTAGGGTTAGGGATAGGGGTAGGGTTACGTCTAGGGCTAGGGTTAGGTTAGGGTTAGGGTTAGGGTTAGGGTTAGGTCTAGGGCTAGGGCTAGGGTTAGGGTTAGGGTTAGGGATAGGGGTAGGGTTACGTCTAGGGCTAGGGTTAGGTTTAGGGTTAGGGTTATGGCTAGGGCTAGGGTTAGGGTTAGGGTTAGGGTGAGGGTTAGAGCTAGGGATAGTGCTAAGGCTAGGGCTAGGGCTGGGGCTAGGCCTATGACCACGGCTAGGACTAGGGCTAGGGCTAGGGTTAGGGTTAGGGTTAGGGTTAGGGTTAGGGCTAGGGCTAGGGCTAGGGCTAGGTCTATGGCTAGGGCTAGGGTTAGGGTTAGGGCTGGGGTTAGGGCTAGGGTTAGGGTGATGGCTAGGGTTAGGGTTAGGGTTATGGCTAGGGTTAGGGTTAAGGTTAGGGTAGGTCTAGGCTAGGGCTAGGGCTAGGTCTAGGGTTATCACTAGGGTTAGGGTTAGGGTTAGGGCTAGGGCTAGGGCTAGGGCTAGGGCTAGGGTTAGGGTTAGGGTTAGGGCTAGGGCTAAGGCTAGGACTAGGGCTAGGGTTAG
>OX463233.1:151129879-151132379 GCA_949820135.1 Sylvilagus floridanus
AGGGCTAGTTCTAGGGTTAGGGTTAGGGTTAATGCTAGGGCTAGGGCTAGGGCTAGGGCTAGGGCTAGGTCTAGGGCTAGGGATAGGGTTAGGGTTAGGGCTGGGGTTAGGACTAGGGCTAGGGCTAGGGCTAGGGCTAGGGCTAAGTTTAGGGTTAGGGTTATGGTTAGATATAGGGCTAGTGTTAGGGCTAGGGTTCGGGTTAGGGTTAGGTTTAGGGTTAGGGCTAGGGCTAGGGCTATGGTTAGGGTGATGGCTAGGGTTAGGGTTAGGGTTATGGCTAGGGTCAGGGTTAGGGTTAGGGTAGGGCTAGGCTAGGGCTAGGGCTAGGTCTAGGGTTAGCACTAGGTTTAGGGTTAGGGTTAGGGCTAGGTCTATGGCTAGGGCTAGGGCTAGGTCTAGGGTTAGGGTTAGGATTAGGGTTAGGGCTAGGGCTAGGGCTAGGGCTAGGGCTAGGACTAGGGTTAGGGTTAGGGCTAGGGCTAGGGTTAGGGCTATGGTTAGGTTTAGGGCTAGGGTTAGGTTTAGGGTTAGGTTAGGGCTAGGCTAGGGCCAGGGATAGGGCTAGGGCTAGAGTTAGGGCTAGGGTTAGGGTTAGAGTTAGGTCTAGGGTTAGGGTTAGGGCTAGGGTTAGGGTTTGGGTTAGAGTTAGGTCTAGGGCTAGGGCTAGGGTAAGTCTTGGGCTAGGGCTAGGGTTAGGGTTAGGTTTAGGGCTGGGTTTAGGGCTAGGGCTAGGGCTAGGGCTAGGGCTAGGTTTAGGGTTAATTCTAGGGCTAGGGCTAGGGCTAGGGTTAGGGTTAGGGTTAGGGCTAGGGCTAGGGCTAGGTCTAGGGCTAGGGCTAGGGTTAGGGTTAGGGTTAGGTCTAGGGCTAGGGCTAGGGCTAGGGTTAGGGTTAGGGTTAGGGATAGAGGTAGGGTTACGTCTAGGGCTAGGGTTAGGTTTAGGGTTAGGGTTATGGCTAGGGCTTGGGCTAGGGCTAGGGCTAGGGTTAGGGTTAGGGTTAGGGTGAAGGTTAGAGCTAGGGATAGGGCTAAGGCTAGGGCTAGGGCTAGGGCTAGGCCTAGGATCAGGGCTAGGGCTAGGGCTAGGGCAAGGTTTAGGGTTAGGGTTAGGGTTATGGTTAGGACTAGGGCTAGGGCTAGGGCTAGGTCTAGGGCTAGGGATAGGGTTAGGGTTAGGGCTGGGGTTAGGGCTAGGGCTAGGGCTAGGGCTAGGGCTAGGGCTAGGGTTAGGGTTAGGGTTATGGTTAGATATAGGGCTAGTGTTAGGGCTATGGTTCGGGTTAGGGTTAGGGTTAGGGTTAGGTTTAGGGTTAGGGCTAGGGCTAGGGCTAGGGTTAGGGTGATGGCTAGGGTTAGGTTTAGGGTTATGGCTAGGGTTAGGGTTAGGGTTAGGGTAGGGCTAGGCTAGGGCTAGGGCTAGGTCTAGGGTTAGCAGTAGGGTTAGGGTAGGGTTAGGGCTAGGTCTAGGGCTAGGGCTAGGGCTAGGGTTAGGGTGATGGCTAGGGTTAGGTTTAGGGTTATGGCTAGGGTTAGGGTTAGGGTTAGGGTAGGGCTAGGCTAGGGCTAGGGCTAGGTCTAGGGTTAGCACTAGGGTTAGGGTAGGGTTAGGGCTAGGGCTAGGACTAGGGCTAGGGTTAGGGTTAGGGTTAGGACTAGGGATAGGGCTAGGTCTAGGGCAAGGGCTAGGGCTAGGGTTAGGGTTAGGGTTAGGGTTAGGGTTAGGGCTAGGTTTAGGGCTAGGTCTAGGGCTAGGGTTAGGGTTAGGGTTAGGTCTAGGGCTAGGGCTAGGGCTAGGGCTAGGGTTAAGGTTAGTTTTAGGTCTAGGGCTAGGGCTAGGGCTAGGGTTAGGGTTCGGGCTACGGCTAAGGCTAGGGCTATGGTTAGGGTTAGGGTTAGTGCTAGGGCTAGGGCTAGGGCTAGGTCTATGGCTAGGGTTAGGTTTAGGGTTAGGGTTATGTCTAGGGCAGGGCTAAGGCTAGGGTTAGGGATAGGGTTAGTGCTAGGGCTAGGGCTAGGGCTAGGGCTAGGTCTAGGGTTAGGGTTAGGTTTAATGCTAGGGCTAGGGCTAGGGCTAGGGCTAGGCCTAGGACCAGGGCTAGGGCGAAGGCTAGGGCTAGGGTTAGTGTTAGTGTTAGGGTTAGGGTTAGGGCTAGGGCTAGGGCTAGGGCTAGGGCTAGGGCTAGGGATAGGGTTAGGGTTAGGGTTAAGGTTAGGGCTAGGGCTAGGGCTAGGGCTAGGGCTAGGTTTAGGTTTAGGGTTAGGATTAGGGCTAGGGCTAGGCCTAGGGCTAGGGCTAGGGCTAGGTTTAGGGTTAGGGTTAGGGTAGGGCTAGGGCTAGGGCTAGGACTAGGGCTAGGGTTAGGGTTAGGGTTAGGGTTAGGACTAGGGATAGGGCTAGGTCTAGGGCAAGGGCTAGGGCTAGTGTTAGGGTTAGGGTTAGGGCTGGGTTTAGGGCTAGGGCTAGGGCTAAGGCTAGGGCTAGGGTTAGGGTTAATGC
>OX463233.1:151144879-151147379 GCA_949820135.1 Sylvilagus floridanus
TGTTAGGGCTATGGTTCGGGTTAGGGTTAGGGTTAGGTTTAGGTTTAGGGTTAGGGCTAGGGCTAGGGCTAGGGTTAGGGTGATGGGTAGGGTTAGGTTTAGGGTTATGGCTAGGGTTAGGGTTAGGGTTAGGGTAGGGCTAGGCTAGGGCTAGGGCTAGGTCTTGGGTTAGCAGTAGGGTTAGGGTAGGGTTAGGGCTAGGTCTAGGGCTAGGGCTAGGGCTAGGGTTAGGGTGATGGCTAGGGTTAGGTTTAGGGTTATGGCTAGGGTTAGGGTTAGGGTTAGGGTAGGGCTAGGCTAGGGCTAGGGCTAGGTCTAGGGTTAGCACTAGGGTTAGGGTAGGGTTAGGGCTAGGGCTAGGACTAGGGCTAGGGTTAGGGTTAGGGTTAGGACTAGGGATAGGGCTAGGTCTAGGGCAAGGGCTAGGGCTAGGGTTAGGGTTAGGGTTAGGGTTAGGGTTAGGGCTAGGTTTAGGGCTAGGTCTAGGGCTAGGGTTAGGGTTAGGGTTAGGTCTAGGGCTAGGGCTAGGGCTAGGGCTAGGGTTAAGGTTAGTTTTAGGTCTAGGGCTAGGGCTAGGGCTAGGGTTAGGGTTCGGGCTACGGCTAAGGCTAGGGCTATGGTTAGGGTTAGGGTTAGTGCTAGGGCTAGGGCTAGGGCTAGGTCTATGGCTAGGGTTAGGTTTAGGGTTAGGGTTATGTCTAGGGCAGGGCTAAGGCTAGGGTTAGGGATAGGGTTAGTGCTAGGGCTAGGGCTAGGGCTAGGGCTAGGTCTAGGGTTAGGGTTAGGTTTAATGCTAGGGCTAGGGCTAGGGCTAGGGCTAGGCCTAGGACCAGGGCTAGGGCGAAGTCTAGGGCTAGGGTTAGTGTTAGTGTTAGGGTTAGGGTTAGGGCTAGGGCTAGGGCTAGGGCTAGGGCTAGGGCTAGGGATAGGTTTAGGGTTAGGGTTAAGGTTAGGGCTAGGGCTAGGGCTAGGGCTAGGGCTAGGTTTAGGTTTAGGGTTAGGATTAGGGCTAGGGCTAGGCCTAGGGCTAGGGCTAGGGCTAGGTTTAGGGTTAGGGTTAGGGTAGGGCTAGGGCTAGGGCTAGGACTAGGGCTAGGGTTAGGGTTAGGGTTAGGGTTAGGACTAGGGATAGGGCTAGGTCTAGGGCAAGGGCTAGGGCTAGTGTTAGGGTTAGGGTTAGGGCTGGGTTTAGGGCTAGGGCTAGGGCTAAGGCTAGGGCTAGGGTTAGGGTTAATGCTAGGGCTAGGGCTAGTGCTAGAGTTAGGGTTAGGGTTAGGTCTAGGTCTAGGGCTAGGGCTAGGGTTAGGGTTAGGGTTAGTTCTAGGGCTAGGGCTAGGGCTAGGGTTAGGGTTAGGGTTAGGGATAGGGGTAGGGTTACGTCTAGGGCTAGGGTTAGGTTTAGGGTTAGGGTTATGGCTAGGGCTAGGGTTAGGGTTAGGGTTAGGGTGAGGGTTAGAGCTAGGGATAGTGCTAAGGCTAGGGCTAGGGCTAGGGCTCGGCCTATGACCAGGGCTAGCGCTAGGGCTAGGGCTAGGGTTAGGGTTAGGGTTAGGGTTAGGGTTAGGGCTAGGGCTAGGGCTAGGGCTAGGTTTAGGGCTAGGGATAGGGTTAGGGTTAGGGCTGGGGTTAGGGCTAGGGCTAGGGCTAGGGCTAGGGCTAGGGCTAGGGCTAGGGCTGGGTTTAGGGTTAGGGTTATGGTTAGATATAGGGCTAGTGTTAGGGCTAGGGTTCGGGTTAGGGTTAGGGTTAGGGTTAGGGTTAGGTTTAGGGTTAGGGCTAGGGCTAGGGCTAGGGTTAGGGTGATGGCTAGGGTTAGGGTTAGGGTTATGGCTAGGGTTAGGGTTAGGTTTAGGGTAGGGCTAGGCTAGGGCTAGGGCTAGGTCTAGGGTTAGCACTAGGTTTAGGGTTAGGGTTAGGGCTAGGTCTATGGCTAGGGCTAGGGCTAGGTCTAGGGTTAGGGTTAGGATTAGGGTTAGGGATAGGGCTAGGGCTAGGGCTAGGGCTAGTACTAGGGTTAGGGTTAGGGCTAGGGCTAGGGTTAGGGCTATGGTTAGGTTTAGGGCTAGGGTAAGGTTTAGGGTTAGGATAGGGCTAGGCTAGGGCTAGGGATAGGGCTAGGGCTAGAGTTAGGGCTAGGGTTAGGGTTAGAGTTAGGTCTAGGGTTAGGGTTAGGGCTAGGGTTAGGGTTTGGGTTAGAGTTAGGTCTAGGGCTAGGGCTAGGGTAAGGACTTGGGCTAGGGCTAGGGTTAGGGTTAGGTTTAGGGCTGGGTTTAGGGCTAGGGCTAGGGCTAGGGCTAGGGCTAGGTTTAGGGTTAATTCTAGGGCTAGGGCTAGGGCTAGGGTTAGGGTTAGGGTTAGGGTTAGGGCTAGGGCTAGGGCTAGGTCTAGGGCTAGGGCTAGGGTTAGGGTTAGGGTTAGGTCTAGGGCTAGGGCTAGGGCTAGGGTTAGGGTTAGGGTTAGGGATAGAGGTAGGGTTACGTCTAGGGCTAGGGTTAGGTTT
>OX463233.1:151149879-151157379 GCA_949820135.1 Sylvilagus floridanus
CTAGGGCTAGGGTTAGGGTTAGGGTTAGGATTAGGGTTAGGGCTAGGGCTAAGGCTAGGGCTATGGTTAGGGTTAGGGTTAGTGCTAGGGCTAGGGCTAGGGCTAGGTCTATGGCTAGGGTTAGGGTTAGGGTTAGGTTTAGGTCTAGGGCAGGGCTAAGGTTAGGGTTAGGGATAGGATTAGTGCTTGGGCTAGGGCTAGGGCTAGGGCTAGGTCTAGGGTTAGGGTTAGGGTTAATGCTAGGGCTAGGGCTAGGGCTAGGGCTAGGCCTAGGACCAGGGCTAGGGCGAAGGCTAGGGCTAGGGTTAGGGTTAGTGTTAGGGTTAGGGTTAGGGCTAGGGCTAGGGCTAGGGCTAGGGATAGGGATAGGAATAGGGATAGGGTTAGTGTTAGGGTTAAGGTTAGTGCTAGGGCTAGGGCTAGGGCTAGGGCTAGGTTTAGGTTTAGGGTTAGGATTAGGGCTAGGGCTAGGCCTAGGGCTAGGGCTAGGGCTTGGTTTAGGGTTAGGGTTAGGGTTAGGGCTAGGGCTAGGGCTAGGACTAGGGCTAGGGTTTGGGTTAGGGTTAGGGTTAGGACTAGGGATAGGGCTAGGTCTAGGGCAAGGGCTAGGGCTAGGGTTAGGGTTAGGGTTAGGGCTGGGTTTAGGGCTAGGGCTAGGGCTAGGGCTAGGGCTAGGGTTAGGGTTACAGTTATGGTTAGATATAGGGCTAGTGTTAGGGCTAGGGTTCGGGTTAGGGTTAGGGTTAGGATTCGGGTTAGGGCTAGGGCTAGGGCTAGGCTTAGGGTTATGGCTAGGGTTAGGGTTAGGGTTATGGCTAGGGTTAGGGTTAGGGTAGAGCTAGGCTAGGGCTCGGGCTAGGGCTAGTGTTAGGGCTAGGGTTAGGGTTAGGTTTAGGGCTAGGTCTAGGGCTAGGGCTAGGGCAAGGGCTAGGGTTAGGGTTAGGGTTAGGGCTAGGGCTAGGGCTAAGGCTAGCGTTAGGGTTAGGGTTATTGCTAGGGATAGGGCTAGGGCTAGGGCTAGGGCTAGGTCTTGGGTTAGGGTTAGTGTTAATGCTAGGGCTAGGTCTTGGGTTAGGGTTAGGGTTAGTGTGAGGGTTAGGGCTAGGGATAGGGCTAAGGCTAGGGCTAGGGCTAGGGCTAGGCATAGGGTTAGGGTTAGGGTTATGGTTAGGGCTAGGGTTAGGGATATGGGTAGGCTAGGTCTAGGGTTAGGTTTAGGGTTAGGGTTAGGGATAGGGCTAGGCTTAGGGCTAGGGTTCGGGTTGGGATTAGGTTTAGGGTTAATGTTAGTGTTCGGGCTAGGGCTACGGCTAGGGTTAGGGTTAGGGTTAGGGTTTGGTTTAGGGTTAGGGCTAGGCTAGGGCTAGGTCTAGGGCTAGGACCAGGGCTAGGGCTAGAACTAGGGCTAGGTTTAGTGTTAGGGTTAGGGATAGGGTTAGGGTTAGGGCTAGGGCTAGGGCTAGGGCTCGGGCTAGGGTTAGGGTTAGGGTTAGGGTTAGGGCTAGGGTTAGGGTTAGTGCTAGTGTTAGGGTTAGGGCTAGGGCTAGGGTTAGGGTTAGGATCAGGATAGGGTTACAGTAAGGGCTAGTGCTAGGGCTAGGGCTAGGGTTAGGGTTAGGGATAGAGCTAGGGATAGGTCTAGGGCTAGGGCTAGGGCTAGACTAGGGCTAGGGCTAGGTCAAGTGTTAGGTTTAGGGTTAGGGTTAGGGCTTTGGCTAGGGCTATGGTTAGGGTTAGGGTTAGTGCTAGGGTTAGGGCTAGGGCTAATGGTAGGGCTAGGGCTAGGTTTAGGGTTAGGTTTATGGATAGGGCTAGGGTTAGGTCTAGGGCTAGGGTTAAGGTTAGGGTTAGGGTTAGGGCTAGGGCTGGGGCTAGGGCTAGGGCTAGGGTTAGGGTTAGGGTTAGGGCTAGGGCTAGGGCTAGGGCTAGGAATAGGGTTAGGGTTAGAGCTAGGGCTAGACTTAGGGCTATGGTTAGGTTTAGGGCTAGGGTTAGGTTTAGGGTTAAGTTAGGGCTAGGCTAGGGCTAGGGATAGGGCTAGGGCTAGGGTTAGGGCTAGGGTTAGGGTTAGGGTTAGGTCTAGGGTTAGGGTTAGGGCTAGGGTTAGGGTTTAGGTTAGAGTCAGGGCTAGGGCTAGGGCTAGGGCAAGGACTTGGGCTAGGGCTAGGTTTAGGGATAGGGTTAGCGTTAGGGTTAGGGCTAGGGCTAGGGCTAGGGCTAGGGCAAGGGCTAGGACTAGGGTTAGGATTAGGGTTAGGGCTAAGGCTAGGGATAGGTCTAGGGCTAGGGTTAGGGTTAGGGTTAGGCCTAGGGTTAGGGTTAGAGTTAGGGTTAGGGTTAGGTCTAGGGATAGGGATAGGGCTAGGGCTAGTGCTATGGTGAGGGGTAGGGCTAGGGCTAGGTCTAGCATAGGGTTACGGTTAGGGTTTGGGCTAGTGCTAGGGTTAGGGTTAGGGCTAGGGCTAGGGCTAGGGCTAGGGCTAGGGTTATGGTTAGGTTTAGGGCTAGGGCTAGGGCTAGGGTTAGGGCAAGGGCTAGGGTTAGGGTTAGGGTTAGGGCTATGGCTAGGGCTAGGGCTAGGGCTAGGGTTAGGGTTAGGGCTAGGTCTAGGGCTAGGGTTAGGGTTAGGGCTAGGGTTAGGGCTATGTCTAGGGCTAGGGTTAGGGTTAGGGCTAGGCTTAGGGCTAGGGCTAGGGCTAGGGTTAGGGTTAGGGTTAGAGCTAGGGCTAGGGTTAGGGTTAGGGTTAGGGTTAGGGCTAGGGCTAGGGCTGGTGCGCGGGCTAAAGCTAAGGATAGGGTTAGGGTTAGGGTTAGGGATAGGGATAGGGTTAGGTCTAGGGCTAGGGTTAGGTTTAGGGTTGGGTTATGGCTAGGGCTAGGGCTAGGGCTAGGGATAGGGCTAGGGCTAGGCCTAGGGTTAGGGTTAGGGTTAGGGTTATGGCTTGTGCCAGGGCTAGGGCTAGGTTTAGGTTTAGGGTTAGGGGTAGGGCTAGGGCAGGGTTAGGGTTAGGGTTAGGGCTAGGGATAGGGCTAGCGCTAGGGCTAGGCCTAACGTTAGAGTTAGGGTTAGGGCTAGGGTTAGGGTTAGGGTTAGGAATAGGGCTAGTGTTAGGGCTAGGGTTTGGGTTAGGGTTAGGGTTAGGGTTAGGTTTAGGGTTAGGGCTAGGGCTAGGGCTAGGGTTAGGTTTAGGGTTAGGTTTAGGGCTTGGGCTAGGGCTAGGGTTAGGGTTAGGGTTAGGGTTAGGACTAGGGATAGGGCTAGGTCTAGCGCAAGGGCTAGGGCTAGGGTTAGGGTTAGGGTTAGGGCTGGGTTTAGGGCTAGGGTTAGGGCTAGGGCTAGGGTTAGGTCTAGGGCTAGGGTTAGGGCTATAGTTAGGTTTAGGGCTAGGGTTAGGGTTAGGGTTAGGTTAGGGCTAGGCTAGGGCTAGGGCTAGGGCTAGGTTTAGGGTTAGGGTTAGGGTTAGGGCTAGGGCTAGGGCTAGGTTTAGGGTTATGGTTAGGGTTAGGGCTAGGGCTAGGGTTAGGGTTAGGGTTAGGGATAGGGGTAGGGTTACGTCTAGGGCTAGGGTTAGGTTAGGGTTAGGGTTAGGGTTAGGGTTAGGTCTAGGGCTAGGGCTAGGGTTAGGGTTAGGGTTAGGGATAGGGGTAGGGTTACGTCTAGGGCTAGGGTTAGGTTTAGGGTTAGGGTTATGGCTAGGGCTAGGGTTAGGGTTAGGGTTTGGGTGAGGGTTAGAGCTAGGGATAGTGCTAAGGCTAGGGCTAGGGCTGGGGCTAGGCCTATGACCACGGCTAGGACTAGGGCTAGGGCTAGGGTTAGGGTTAGGGTTAGGGTTAGGGTTAGGGTTAGGGTTAGGGCTAGGGCTAGGGCTACGGCTAGGTCTATGGCTAGGGCTAGGGTTAGGGTTAGGGCTGGGGTTAGGGCTAGGTTTAGGGTGATGGCTAGGGTTAGGGTTAGGGTTATGGCTAGGGTTAGGGTTAGGGTTAGGGTAGGGCTAGGCTAGGGCTAGGGCTAGGTCTAGGGTTATCACTAGGGTTAGGGTTAGGGTTAGGGCTAGGGCTAGGGCTAGGGCTAGGGCTAGGGTTAGGGTTAGGGTTAGGGTTAGGGCTAGGGCTAAGGCTAGGGCTATGGTTAGGGTTAGGGTTACTGCTAGGGTTAGGGCTAGGGCTAGGTCTATGGCTAGGTTTAGGGTTAGGGTTAGGGTTAGGGTTAGTTCTAGGGCAGGGCTAAGGCTAGGGTTAGGGATAGGGTTAGTGCTAGGGCAAGGGCTAGGGCTAGTTCTAGGGTTAGGGTTAGGGTTAATGCTAGGGCTATGGCTAGGGCTAGGGCTAGGCCTAGGACCAGGGCTAGGGCGAAGGCTAGGGCTAGGGTTAGGGATAGTGTTAGGGTTAGGGTTAGGGCAAGGGCTAGGGCTAGGGCTAGGGCTAGGGATATGGATAGGGTTAGGGTTAGGGTTAAGGTTAGGGCTAGGGCTAGGGCTAGGGCTAGGGCTAGGTTTAGGTTTAGGGTTAGGATTAGGGCTATTGCTAGGCCTAGGGCTAGGGCTAGGGCTAGGTTTAGGGTTAGGGTTACTTTAGGGCTAGGGCTAGGACTAGGGCTAGGGTTAGGGTTAGGGTTAGGGTTAGGACTAGGGATAGGGCTAGGTCTAGGGCAAGGACTAGGGCTAGGGTTAGGGTTAGGGTTAGGGTTAGGGCTGGGTTTAGGGCTAGGTCTAGGGCTAGGGTTAGGGTTAGGGTTAGGTCTAGGGCTAGGGCTAGGTCTAGGGCTAGGGTTAGGGTTAGTTTTAGGTCTAGGGCTAGGGCTAGGGCTAGGGTTAGGGTTCGGGCTACGGCTAAGGCTAGGGCTATGGTTAGGGTTAGGGTTAGTGCTAGGGCTAGGGCTAGGGCTAGGTCTATGGCTAGGGTTAGGGTTAGGGATAGGGTTAGGGCTAGGGCAGGGCTAAGGCTAGGGTTAGGGATAGGGTTAGTGCTAGGGCTAGGGCTAGGGCTAGGGCTAGGGTTAGGGTTAGTTTTAGGTCTAGGGCTAGGGCTAGGGCTAGGGTTAGGGTTCGGGCTACGGCTAAGTCTAGGGCTATGGTTAGGGTTAGGGTTAGTGCTAGGGCTAGGGCTAGGGCTAGGTCTATGGCTAGGGTTAGGGTTAGGGATAGGGTTAGGGCTAGGGCAGGGCTAAGGCTAGGGTTAGGGATAGGGTTAGTGCTAGGGCTAGGGCTAGGGCTAGGGCTAGGTCTAGGGTTAGGGTTAGGTTTAATGCTAGGTCTAGGGCTAGGGCTAGGGCTAGGCCTAGGACCAGGGCTAGAGCGAATGCTAGGGCTAGGGTTAGTGTTAGTGTTAGGGTTAGGGTTAGGGCTAGGGCTAGGGCTAGGGCTAGTGCTAGGGCTAGGGATAGGGATAGGGTTAGGGTTAGGGTTAAGGTTAGGGCTAGGGCTAGGGCTAGGGCTAGGGCTAGGGCTAGGTTTAGGTTTAGGGTTAGGATTAGGGCTAGGGCTAGGCCTAGGGCTAGGGCTAGGGCTAGGTTTAGGGTTAGGGTTAGGGTAGGGCTAGGGCTAGGGCTAGGACTATGGCTAGGGTTAGGGTTAGGGTTAGGGTTAGGACTAGGGATAGGGCCAGGTCTAGGGCAAGGGCTAGGGCTAGTGTTAGGGTTAGGGTTAGGGCTGGGTTTAGGGCTAGGGCTAGGGCTAGGGCTAGGGCTAGTGTTAGGGTTAATGCTAGGGCTAGGGCTAGTGCTAGGGTTAGGGTTAGGGTTAGGTCTAGATCTAGGGCTAGGGCTAGGGTTAGGGTTAGGGTTAGTTCTAGGGCTAGGGCTAGGGCTTGGGTTAGGGTAAGGGTTAGGGATAGGGGTAGGGTTACGTCTAGGGCTAGGGTTAGGTTTAGGGTTAGGGTTATGGCTAGGGCTAGGGTTAGGGTTAGGGTTAGGGTGAGGGTTAGAGCTAGGGATAGTGCTAAGGCTAGGGCTAGGGCTAGGGCTAGGCCTATGACCACGGCTAGGACTAGGGCTAGGGCTAGGGTTAGGGTTAGGGTTAGGGTTAGGGTTAGGGCTAGGGCTAGGGCTAGGGCTAGGTCTATGGCTAGGGCTAGGGTTAGGGTTAGGGCTGGGGTTAGGGCTAGGGTTAGGGTGATGGCTAGGGTTAGGGTTAGGTTTATGGCTAGGGTTAGGGTTAGGGTTAGGGTAGGGCTAGGCTAGGGCTAGGGCTAGGTCTAGGGTTATCACTAGGGTTAGGGTTAGGGTTAGGGCTAGGTCTAGGGCTAGGGCTAGGTTTAGGGTTAGGGTTACGGTTAGGGCTAGGGCTAGGACTAGGGCTAGGGTTAGGGTTAGGGTTAGGACTAGGGATAGGGCTAGGTCTAGGGCAAGGGCTAGGGCTAGGGTTAGGGTTAGGGTTAGGGTTAGGGTTAGGGCTGGGTTTAGGGCTAGGTCTAGGGCTAGGGTTAGGGTTAGGGTTAGGTCTAGGGCTAGGGCTAGGGCTAGGGCTAGGGTTAGGGTTAGTTTTAGGTCTAGGGCTAGGGCTAGGGCTAGGGTTAGGGTTCGGGCTACGGCTAAGGCTAGGGCTATGGTTAGGGTTAGGGTTAGTGCTAGGGCTAGGGCTAGGGCTAGGTCTATGGCTAGGGTTAGGGTTAGGGTTAGGGTTAGGGCTAGGGCAGGGCTAAGGCTAGGGTTAGGGATAGGGTTAGTGCTAGGGCTAGGGCTAGGGCTAGGGCTAGGTCTAGGGTTAGGGTTAGGTTTAATGCTAGGGCTAGGGCTAGGGCTAGGGCTAGGCCTAGGACCAGGGCTAGGGCGAAGGCTAGGGCTAGGGTTAGTGTTAGTGTTAGGGTTAGGGTTAGGGCTAGGGCTAGGGCTAGGGCTAGGGCTAGGGCTAGGGATAGGGATAGGGTTAGGGTTAGGGTTAAGGTTAGGGCTAGGGCTAGGGCTAGGGCTAGGGCTAGGTTTAGGTTTAGGGTTAGGATTAGGGCTAGGGCTAGGCCTAGGGCTAGGGCTAGGGCTAGGTTTAGGGTTAGGGTTAGGGTAGGGCTAGGGCTAGGGCTAGGACTAGGGCTAGGGTTAGGGTTAGGGTTAGGGTTAGGACTAGGGATAGGGCTAGGTCTAGGGCAAGGGCTAGGGCTAGTGTTAGGGTTAAGGTTAGGGCTGGGTTTAGGGCTAGGGCTAGGGCTAGGGCTAGGGCTAGGTTTAGGGTTAGGGTTAGGTCTAGGTCTAGGGCTAGGGCTAGGGTTAGGGTTAGGGTTAGCTCTAGGGCTAGGGCTAGGGCATGGGTTAGGGTTAGGGTTAGGGATAGGGGTAGGGTTACGTCTAGGGCTAGGGTTAGGTTTAGGGTTAGGGTTATGGCTAGGGCTAGGGTTAGGGTTAGGGTTAGGGTGATGGTTAGAGCTAGGGATAGTGCTAAGGCTAGGGCTAGGGCTAGGGCTCGGCCTATGACCAGGGCTAGCGCTAGGGCTAGGGCTAGGGTTAGGGTTAGGGTTAGGGTTAGGGCTAGGGCTAGGGCTAGGGATAGGGTTAGGGTTAGGGCTGGGGTT
>OX463233.1:151174879-151179879 GCA_949820135.1 Sylvilagus floridanus
AGGGCTAAGGCTAGGGCTAGGGCTAGGGCTAGGGTTAGGGTTAGGTTTAGGGTTACGGTTAGGGCTAGGGCTAGGGATATGCGTAGGGCTAGGGCTAGGGTTAGGGTTAGGGTTAGGGATAGGGCTAGGCTTAGGGCTAGGGTTCTGGTTAGGATAAGATTTAGGGTTAATGTTAGTGTTCGGGCTAGGGCTATGGCTAGGGCTAGGGCTAGGGTTAGGGTTAGGGTTAGGGCTAGGTCTAGGGCTAGGGCAAGGGCTAGGGTTAGGGTTAGGGTTAGGATTAGGGTTAGGGCTAGGGCTAAGGCTAGGGCTATGGTTAGGGTTAGGGTTAGTGCTAGGGCTAGGGCTAGGGCTAGGTCTATGGCTAGGGTTAGGGTTAGGGTTTGGTTTAGGTCTAGGGCAGGGCTAAGGTTATGGTTAGGGATAGGATTAAGCTAGGGCTAGGGCTAGGGCTAGGGCTAGGTCTAGGGTTAGGGTTAGGGTTAATGCTAGGGCTAGGGCTAGGGCTAGGGCTAGGCCTAGGACCAGGGCTAGGGCGAAGGCTAGGGCTAGGGTTAGGGTTAGTGTTAGGGTTAGGGTTAGGGCTAGGGCTAGGACTAGGGATAGGGATAGGAATAGGGATAGGGTTAGGGTTAGGGTTAAGGTTAGTGCTAGGGCTAGGGCTAGGGCTAGGGCTAGGGCTAGGTTTAGGTTTAGGGTTAGGATTAGGGCTAGGGCTAGGCCCAGGGCTTGGGCTATGGCTAGGTTTAAGGTTAGGGTTAGGGTTAGGGCTAGGGCTAGGGCTAGGACTAGGGCTAGGGTTAGGGTTAGGGTTAGGGTTAGGACTAGGGATAGGGCTAGGTCTAGGGCAAGGGCTAGGGCTAGGGTTAGGGTTAGGGTTAGGGCTGGGTTTAGGGCTAAGGCTAGGGCTAGGGCTAGGGCTAGGGTTAGGGTTACAGTTATGGTTAGATATAGGGCTAGTGTTAGGGCTAGGGTTCGGGTTAGGGTTAGGGTTAGGATTCGGGTTAGGGCTAGGGCTAGGGCTAGGGTTAGGGTTATGGATAGGGTTAGGGTTAGGGTTATGGCTAGGGTTAGGGTTAGGGTAGAGCTAGGCTAGGGCTCGGGCTAGGGCTAGGTTTAGGGCTAGGGTTAGGGTTAGGTTTAGGGCTAGGTCTAGGGCTAGGGCTAGGGCAAGGGCTAGGGTTAGGGTTAGGGTTAGGGCTAGGGCTAGGGCTAAGGCTAGCGTTAGGGTTAGGGTTAGTGCTAGGGATAGGGCTAGGGCTAGGGCTAGGGCTAGGTCTTGGGTTAGGGTTAGTGTTAATGCTAGGGCTAGGTCTTGGGTTAGGGTTAGGGTTAGTGTGAGGGTTAGGGCTAGGGATAGGGCTAAGGCTAGGGCTAGGGCTAGGGCTAGGCATAGGGTTAGGGTTAGGGTTATGGTTAGGGCTAGGGCTGGGATATGGGTAGGGCTAGGTCTAGGGTTAGGTTTAGGGTTAGGGTTAGGGATAGGGCTAGGCTTAGGGCTAGGGTTCGGGTTGGGATTAGGTTTAGGGTTAATGTTAGTGTTCGGGCTAGGGCTAGGGCTAGGGCTAGGGCTAGGGTTAGAGTTAGGGTTAGGGTTTGGTTTAGGGTTAGGGCTAGGCTAGGGCTAGGTCTAGGGCTAGGTCCAGGGCTAGGGCTAGAACTAGGGCTAGGTTTAGTGTTAGGGTTAGGGTTAGCGTTAGGGTTAGGGCTAGGGCTAGGGCTAGGGCTCGGGCTAGGGTTAGGGTTAGGGTTAGGGTTAGGGTTAGGGCTAGGGTTAGGGTTAGGGCTAGTGTTAGGGTTAGGGCTAGGGCTAGCGTTAGGGTTAGGATCAGGATAGGGTTACAGTAAGGGCTAGTGCTAGGGCTAGGGCTAGGGTTAGGGTTAGGGATAGAGCTAGGGATAGGTCTAGGGCTAGGTCTAGGGCTAGACTAGGGCTAGGGCTAGGTCAAGTGTTAGGTTTAGGGTTAGGGTTAGGGCTTTGGCTAGGGCTATGGTTAGGGTTAGGGTTAGTGCTAGGGTTAGGGGTAGGGCTAATGCTAGGGCTAGGGCTAGGTTTAGGTTTAGGTTTATGGATAGGGCTAGGGTTAGGTCTAGGGCTAGGGTTAAGGTTAGGGTTAGGGTTAGGGCTAGGGCTGGGGCTAGGGCTAGGGCTAGGATTAGGGTTAGGGTTAGGGTTAGGGCTAGGGCTAGGGCTAGGGCTAGGAATAGGGGTAGGGTTAGAGCTAGGGCTAGGCTTAGGGCTATGGTTAGGTTTAGGGCTAGGGTTAGGTTTAGGGTTAAGTTAGGGCTAGGCTAGGGCTAGGGATAGGGCTAGGGCTAAGGTTAGGGCTAGGGTTAGGGTTAGGGCTAGGTCTAGGGTTAGGGTTAGGGCTAGGGTTAGGGTTTAGGTTAGAGTTAGGGCTAGGGCTAGGGGTAGGGCAAGGACTTGGGCTAGGGCTAGGGCTAGGGATAGGGTTAGCGTTAGGGTTAGGGCTAAGGCTAGGGATAGGTCTAGGGCTAGGGTTAGGGTTAGGGTTAGGGTTAGGCCTAGGGTTAGGGTTAGAGTTAGGGTTAGGGTTAGGTCTAGGGATAGGGATAGGGCTAGGGCTAGTGCTATGGTGAGGGGTAGGGCTAGGGCTAGGGCTAGCATAGGGTTAAGGTTAGGGTTAGGGCTAGTGCTAGGGTTAGGGTTAGGGTTAGGTCTAGGGCTAGGGCTAGGGCTAGGGCTAGGGTTATGGTTAGGGTTAGGGCTAGGGCTAGGGCTAGGGTTAGGGCAAGGGCTAGGGTTAGGGTCAGTGTTAGGTCTATGGCTAGGGCTAGGTCTAGGGCTAGGGTTAGGGTTAGGGCTAGGTCTAGGGCTAGGGTTAGGGTGAGGGCTAGGGTTAGGGCTATGTCTAGGGCTAGGGTTAGGGTTAGGGCTAGGCTTAGGGCTAGGGCTAGGGCTAGGGTTAGGGTTAAGGTTAGAGCTAGGGCTAGGGTTAGGTTTAGGGTTAGGGTTAGGGCTAGGGCTAGGGCTGGTGCGCGGGCTAAAGCTAAGGACAGGGTTAGGGTTAGGGTTAGGGATAGGGATAGTGTTAGGTCTAGGGCTAGGGTTAGGTTTAGGGTTGGGTTATGGCTAGGGCTAGGGCTAGGGCTAGGGATAGGGCTAGGGCTAGGCCTAGGGTTAGGGTTAGGGTTAGGGTTATGGCTTGTGCCAGGGCTAGGGCTAGGTTTAGGTTTAGGGTTAGGGGTAGGGCTAGGGCAGGGTTAGTTTTAGGGTTAGGGCTAGGGATAGGGCTAGCGCTAGGGCTAGGCCTAACGTTAGGGTTAGGGTTAGGGCTAGGGTTAGGGTTAGGGTTAGGTATAGGGCTAGTGTTAGGGCTAGGGTTTGGGTTAGGATTAGGGTTAGGGTTAGGTTTAGGGTTAGGGCTAGGGCTATGGCTAGGGTTAGGGTTATGGCTAGGGTTAGGGTTAGGGTTATGGCTAGGGTTAGGGTTAGGTTTAGGGTAGGGCTAGGCCAGGGCCAGGGCTAGGGTTAGAGTTAGGCCTAGGGTTAGGGTTAGGGTTAGGGCTAGGTCTAGGGCTAGGGGTAGGGCTAGGGCTAGGGTTAGGGTTAGGGTTAGGGTTAGGGCTAGGTCTAGGGCTAGGGCTAGGGCTAGGGTTAGGGTTAGGTTTAGGGTTAGGGTTAGGGCCAGGGCTAAGGCTAGGGCTATGGTTAGGGTTAGGGTTAGTGCTAGGGCTAGGGCTAGGGCTAGGGCTAGGGCTAGGTCTATGTCTAGGGTTAGGGTTAGGGTTAGGGTTAGGTCTAGAGCAGGGCTAAGGCTAGGGTTAGGGATAGGGTTAGTGCTAGGGCTAGGGCTAGGGCTAGGGCTAGGTCTAGGGTTAGGTTTAGGGTTAATGCTAGGGCTAGGGCTAGAGCTAGGGCTAGGCCTAGGACCAGGGCTAGGGCGAAGGCTAGGGCTAGGGCTAGGGTTAGGGTTAGTGTTAGGGTTAGGTTTAGGGCTAGGGCTAGGACTAGGGCTAGGGCTAGGGCTAGGTTTAGGGTTAGGGTTAGGTTTAGGGCTTGGGCTAGGGCTAGGGTTAGGGCTAGGGTTAGGGTTAGGTTTAGGGCTAGGTCTAGGTCTAGGGCTAGGGCAAGGGCTAGGGTTAGGGTTAGGGTTAGGGCTAGGGCTAGGGCTAAGGCTAGCGTTAGGGTTAGGGTTAGTGCTAGGGATAGGGCTAGGGCTAGGGCTAGGGCTAGGTCTTGGGTTAGGGTCAGTGTTAATGCTAGGGCTAGGTCTTGGGTTAGGGTTAGGGTTAGTGTGAGGGTTAGGGCTAGGGATAGGGCTAAGGCTAGGGCTAGGGCTAGGGCTAGGCATAGGGTTAGGGTTAGGGTTATGGTTAGGGCTAGGGCTAGGGATATGTGTAGGGCTAGGTCTAGGGTTAGGTTTAGGGTTAGGGTTAGGGATAGGGCTAAGCTTAGGGCTAGGGTTCGGGTTGGGATTAGGTTTAGGGTTAATGTTAGTGTTCGGGCTAGGGCTAGGGCTAGGGCTAGGGCTAGGGCTAGGGTTAGGGTTAGGGTTAGGGTTTGGTTTAGGGTTAGGGCTAGGCTAGGGCTAGGTCTAGGGCTAGGACCAGGGCTAGGGCTAGAACTAGGGCTAGGTTTAGTGTTAGGGTTAGGGTTAGGGTTATGGTTAGGGCTAGGGCTAGGGCTAGGGCTCGGGTAGGGTTAGGGTTAGGGTTAGGGTTAGGGCTAGGGTTAGGGTTAGGGCTAGTGTTAGGGTTAGGGCTAGGGCTAGGGTTAGGGTTAGGATCAGGATAGGGTTACAGTAAGGGCTAGTGCTAGGGCTAGGGCTAGGGTTAGGGTTAGGGATAGAGCTAGGGATAGGTCTAGGGTAGGGCTAGGGCTAGACTAGGGCTAGGGCTAGGTCAAGTGTTAGGTTTAGGGTTAGGGTTAGGGCTTTGGCTAGGGCTATGGTTAGGGTTAGGGTTAGTACTAGGGTTAGGGCTAGGGCTAATGCTAGGGCTAGGGCTAGGTTTAGGGTTAGGTTTATGGATAGGGC
>OX463233.1:151194879-151224879 GCA_949820135.1 Sylvilagus floridanus
CTAGGCTATGGCTAGAGCTAGGGGTAGGGCTAGGGTTAGGGCTAGGTTTAGGGTTAGGGTTAGGGTAGGGCTAGGCTAAAGCTAGGTCTAGAGTTAGGGTTAGGGTTAATGCTAGGGCTAGGGCTAGGTCTAGGTTTAGGGTAAGGGTTAGGGTTAGGTCTAGGACTAGGGCTAGGGCTAGGGTTAGGGTTTGGGTTAGGGTTAGGTTTAGGGCTAGGTCTAGGGCTAGGGCTAGGGCTAGGTCTAGTGTAAGTGTTAGGTTTAGGGCTAGGTCTAGGGCTAGGGCTAGGGCTAGGTTTAGGTTTAGGGTTAGGGCTAGGGCTAGGGCTAGGGCTATGTTTAGGGTTAGGGTTAGTGCTAGGGCTAGGGCTAGGTCTATGGCTAGGGTTAGGGTTAGGGTTAGGTTTAGGGCTAGGGCTAGGGCTAAGCTAGGGTTATGGTTTGGTTTATTGCTAGGGCTAGGGCTAGTGCTAGGGCTAGGTCTAGGGTTAGGGTTAGGGTTAATGCTAGGGCTAGGGCTAGGGCTAGGGCTAGGTTTAGGGTTAGGGTTAGGGTTAGGTCTAGGGCTAGTGCTAGGGTTAGGGTTAGGGCTAGGGCTAGGGCTAGGACTCGGGTTAGGGTTAGGGTTAGGGTTAGTGTTAGGAAAAGGGATAGGGCTAGGGCAAGTCTAGAGCTAGGGTTAGATTTAGGGTTAGGGTTAGATATAGGGCTAGTGTTTGGGCTAGGGTTCGGGTTAGGGGTAGGGTTAGGTTTAGGGTTAGGGCTAGGGCTAGGGCTAGGGCTAGTAGGGCTAGGGCTAGGGCTAGGTCTAGGGTTAGGGTTAGTGTTAATGCTAGGGCTAGGGCTAGGGTTAGGGTTAGGGTTAGGGTTAGGGCTAGCCCTAGGGTTAGGGCTAGGGCTAGGGTTAGGGTTAGGGCTAGGGTTAGGTCTAGGGCTAGGGCTAGTTGGGCTAGGGCTAGGGCTAGGGCTAGGTCTAGGGTTAGGGTTAGGGTTAATGCTAGGTCTAGCGCTAGGGATAGGGCTAGGGCTAGGGTTAGGGTTAGGGTTAGGGTTAGGTCTAGGGTTAGAGTTAGGGTTAGGTTTAGGGCTAGGGCTAGGGCTAGGGCTAGGGCTAGGGCTAGGGCTAGGGCTAGTAGGGCTAGGGCTAGGGCTAGGGCTAGGTCTAGTGTTAGGTTTAGGGTTAATGCTAGGTCTATGGCTAGGGTTAGTGTTAGGGTTAGGGTGAGTGTTAGGGCTAGGGATAGGGCTAAGTCTAGGGCTAGGGCTAGGGCTAGGCTTAGGGTTAGGGTTAGGTTACGGTTAGGGCTAGGGCTAGGGCTAGGGCTAGGGGTAGGTGTAGGGCTAGGGCTAGGGTTAGGGTTAAGGTTAGGGTTAGGGTTAGTAATAGGGCTAGGGTTAGGGCTAGGGTTCTGTTTAGGATTAGGTTTAGGGTTAATGTTAGGGGTAGGGCTAGGGCTAGGGCTAGGGTTAGGTCTAGGACTTGTGTTAGGGTTAGGGTTAGGGTTAGGACTAGGGATAGGGTTAGGGCTAGGTCAAGGGCTAGGGATAGGGTAGGGTTAGGGTTAGGTCTAGGGTTAGGCATAGGGTTAGGGCTAGGGTTAGGGTTTGGGTTAGAGTTAGGGTTAGGGCTAGGGCTAGGGCAAGGACTTGAGCTAGGGCTAGGGCTAGGGTTAGGGTTAGGGTTAGGGCTAGGGCTAGGGCTAGGGCTAGGGCTAGGGTTAGGGCTAGGGTTAGGGTTCGGGTTAGGGCTAGGGCTAGGGCTAGGTCTAGGGCTAGGGTTAGGGTTAGGGTTAGGGCTAGGGTTAGTTTTAGGTTTAGGGCTAGGGCTAGGGTTTGGGTTAGGGCTAGGCTTAGGGTTAGGGTTAGGGCTATGTCTAGGACTAGGTCTAGGGCTAGGGTTAGGGTTAGGGCTAGGTCTAGGGCTAGGGTTAGGGTTAGGGCTAGGTTTAGGGCTAGGTCTAGGGCTAGGGTTAGGGTTTGGGCTAGGCTTATGGCTAGGGCTAGGGCTAGGGTTAGGGTTAGGGTTAGGGCTAGGGCTAGGGTTAGGGTTAGGGTTAGGGTTAGGGTTAGGGTTAGGGTAGGGCTAGGCTAGGGCCAGGGCTAGGGCTAGGGTTAGGGCTAGGGTTATTGTTAGGGTTAGGGCTAGGTCTAGGGCTAGGGCTAGGGCTAGGGCTAGGGTTAGGGTTAGGGTTAGGGCTAGGTCTAGGGCTCGGGCTAGGGCTAGGGTTAGGGTTAGGGTTAGGGTTAGGGCTAGGGATAGGGCTAGGGCTATGGTTAGGGTTAGGGTTAGTGCTAGGGCTAGGTCTAGGGCTAGGTCTATGGCTAGGGTTAGGGTTAGGGTTAGGGCTAGGGCTAGGGCTAAGACTAGGGTTAGGGTTAGTGTTAGTGCTAGGGCTAGGGCTAGGGCTAAGCCTAGGTCTAGGGTTAGGGTTAGGGGTAATGCTAGGGCTAGGGCTAGGGCTAGGGTTAGGGTTAGGGTTAGGGTTAGGGTTAGGTCTAGGGCTAGTGCTATGGCTAGGTTTAGGGTTAGGGTTAGGGATAGGGGTAGGGTTATGTCTAGGGCTAGGGTTAGGTTTAGAGTTAGGGTTATGGCTAGGGCTAGGGCTAGGGCTAGTTCTAGGGTTAGCGTTAGTGTTAGGGTGAGATTTAGGGCTAGGGATAGGGCTAAGGCTAGGGCTAGGGCTAGGGCTAGGCTTAGGGTTAGGGTTAGGGTTACGGTTAGGGCTAGGGCTAGGGCTAGGGCTAGGGTTAGTTTTAGGATTAAGGTTAGGGTTAGGGTTAGTGATAGGGCTAGGGTTAGGGCTAGGGTTCGGGTTAGGATTAGGTTTACGGTTAATGTTAGGGTTAGGGCTAGGGCTAGGGCTAGGGCTACGGCTAGGTTTAGGGTTAGGGTTGGGGCTAGGGTTAGGGTTACGGCTAGGGTTAGGGTTAGGGCTAGGGCTAGAGTTAGGGTTAGTGTTAGGGTTAGGATAGGGTTACAGTTACGGCTAGTGCTAGGGCTAGGGCTAGGCTAGGGCTAGGGTTAGGGTTAGGGAATAGGGCTTGTGCTAGGGATAGGGCTAGGGCTAGGCATAGACTAGGGCTAGGGCTAGGGTTAAGGTTAGGGTTAGGGTTAGGGCTAGGGCTAGGGTTAGGTTTAGGGCTAGGTTTAGGTTTAGGGTTAGGGCTAGGGCTAGGGCTAGGGTAGGGTTAGGGCTAGGGTTAGGGTTAGGGTTAGGGCTAGGGCTGTAGCTAGGGCTAGGGCTAGGTTTAGAGTTAGTGTTAGGGCTAGGGCTAGGGCTAATTTTAGAGTTAGGGTTAGGGCTAGGGTTACGGTTAGAGTTAGGGTTAGGGTTAGGGCTAGGGTTAGGGCTAGGGCTAGGGCTAGGGTTAGTGTTAGGGCTAGGGCTAGGGCTAGGGCTAAGGCTAGGGTTAGGGTTAGGGTTAGGGCTAGGGCTAGGGTAGGGTTAGGGTTAGGTTTAGGGCTAGGGCTAGGGCTAGGGCTAGGGCTAGGGTTAGGCTTAGGGTTTGGTCTATGGATAGGGCTAGGGCTAGGGTTAGGGTTAGGGTTAGGGCTAGGTTTAGGGTTAGGGCTAGGTCTAGGGCTAGGGCTAGGGCTAGGGCTAGGTTTAGGGTTAGGGTTAGGGTTAGGGCTAGGGCTAGGGCTAGGGCTATGTTTAGGGTTAGGGGTAGGTCTAGGGCTAGGGCTAGGGCTAGGGCTAGGGCTAGGGTTAGGGTTAGGGCTAGGGCTAGGGTTAGGGTTAGGGCTAGGGTTAGGGTTAGGGTTAGGGTTAGGGCTAGGGCTAGGGCTAGGGCTAGGGCTAGGGCTAGTAGGGCTAGGGCTAGGGTTAGGGCTATGTTTAGAGTTAGGTTTAGGGCTAGGGTTAGGGTTAGAGGTAGGGCTAGGGTTTGGGCTAGCGCTAGGGATAGGGCTAGGGCTACGGCTAGGGTTAGGGCTAGGGTTAGGGCTAGGGCTAGTGTCAGGGTTAGGTTTAGGGCTAGGGCTAAGGTAGGGCTAGGGCTAGGGCTAGGGCTAGGGCTAGGGTTAGGGTTAGGGTTAGGTTTAGGGATAGGGCTAGGGTTAGGGCTAGATTTCGGGTTAGGATTAGGGTTAGGGTTATAGTTAGGGTTAGGGTTAGGGCTAGGGCTAGGGCTAGGTCTAGGGCTTGGGCTAGGGTTGGGGTTAGGTTTAGGGTTAGGGTTAGTGTTAGGGCTTGGCCTAGGACTATGGCTAGGGCTAGGGCTAGGGCTAGGGTTAGGGTTAGGGTTAGAGTTATGGATAGGTCTAGGGTTAGGGCTAGGGTTCGGGTTAGGATTAGGGCTAGAGTTACTGTTAGGGTTAGGGCTAGTGCTAGGGTTAGGGCTAGGGGTAGGGCTAGGGTTAGGGTTAGGTTTAGGGTTAGGGCTAGGGCTAGGGCTAGGTTTAGGTTTATGGCTGGATCTGTCACTGAAGTGAAGCAGGCCTCAGCTCCTCTCCTCACATTGGGAACCTTAGCTCACCTGCTCCCCTGCCCTCCACTTCCTGTGCACACACTGGATGGCCTTGTTAGCAGATCTAGGGCCTTTGCATGTCCTCTTTCTTCCCTGAGAAACCAGCATGCCAGTGTCACCAACCCATAATTTGGGACCATATCTGGCTCTCCCATGTTGGGTGTCAGGGGCTCAAGGACTTGGGCACTCACCTGCTCCCTTTTTAGAATGTGTGAGAGTAGGAACATGAAATCAAATGCAGTGCCAGATGAGGACCCAGGCACCTGGCAGGGTGTGTATGCATCCCTAGTTGGGTCTTAACCCCTGCCCCAGACATCTGCGCCTCTTGGGTTTTATTTAAACTCTAATGAACTATATCTGAATGCTGCTATAGAGACCAGAGCATTTGTTTTTTAATCTTTAAACATGCACTGCATGAAAACATAAGTAGATATATTTCAGGTATCACTTACAGAAATCTTATCCTTCAGATTTCTTTTAAATGGCCAAGTGAGCCATGGTGACAGCCCTCCATTTATTTTCTTAGGTATCGTAGTTAGGGTAGTTCCTTAGTGTTTGTGGACAGCAATTAAGACAGAGTAGATCAGACAGTGTAGTTAGGGACACCAGCATGGAAGAAATTGAGGACCTGGATGCCATCGCCAGCCTGGTCTCCAGTTGCTGTCAGTCCTGGGCAGGGGCTGCTTCAGCAGGGTGCTGCTGGCCCGCCAGGCATCCAACCAGTGGCAGGTGGCTGTTGAGCTGTTTCATGAAGATGGGAGCAGCTTCTTCAGCACCAGGCAGATGAAGAGAGAAGCCAAAATCGTGCAGCTAAGCCAGCATCATGCAGCTCCTGAGGCACCAGAACATCAGTGAGCTGCTGGAGGTGGGTTGGGTCTGCCAACACAACTGCCTGGTGTTGGAGCTGGCAGTCAGTGACAGCCTCTGTCAGCATGTGAAGAGGCAGGGAGGCTTGCCTGAGCATGATGCATGGCCATATTCCATCGGATCATGGTGGTAGTGGGACACTGTCAAGCTCAGCATGTAGCACACAGGGACCTTATGCTGGACTTGGAACTGAATGTAAAGCTGGCAGACCATGGGCTCAGCTGCCAGCTGCCCAAGGGTGCGCTGGTGCAGGGCTTCTGTGGGACTCCAGAATACAGTGCCCTGGAGGTGTTCCAGCAGGAAACCTATGCTGCATTTGCAGCTGACATATATAGTTTTCATGTAATCCTCTTCACATATATAGTTTTCATGTAATCCTCTTCACTATGGTGGCAGGGGACCTGCCCTTCAATGGGAAGGACCAAGCTGAGTTGTGGGGCTGCATCCAGTTGGGAGCTATGAGCTGCCACATACAGCCCAGCCCTGGAGGATTTCTCAGTTCGCTGCTCAGCCTGGACCCTTGCCACAGGACTAGGGCAGAAATCACTCAGGAACACTGGTATTTGACCCCTTAGAGAAAGGTGCTGAGGGCAAGGAGGTGACCCTTCAGCCCCTGGGAAGGACCCAGAGACCCAGGAGTACGTGGCAGGCCTGGATCTGCAGCCGGCTGCTGGAGCCTCGGTGCCATATGTCCCTCGGGGATCCAGCCAGATAAATGTGCATGAGGACTCACAGAGCCTGGAGCAGGTGCAGCACCATTGGTAGAGCACACTTCTGGCCAAAGCCTCACTGAATAGCCTCACCATTGTGTGGGGCACCCTTGCACACACATCCTCGAGGGAGGATGCCCTCCTCATCTGGGAGCTCGTCACCTCAGGGCCATGGGAGCACAAGCCCAAGCCAGAGTCAAAGTCAGAGCTGGATTGGAATCAGAGCTGGAGCCTAGGTCTGAGCTGGGTCCTGCCATTGCCACCACCATGCTTGCCTCTCCACTCCCCGCACAGCTGCAAGAGGAGAGGAGCTCTGTTGGCAGCCCAGCCCCCGAGTCTGTCTTTGTGACACTCCCTGCATTCTCTCCCCCAAGAGCAGTAGGGATCCAGTGGTGCCAGAGATCCCAGAAGCTGAGCCGGAGGAGGCTGGGACCTCAACATCAGCCTCTGTCCTGAGCAAGGGCTGGCAGGGGCTGGGCAGGAGGATTGGCAGGAGGATCCACAGATTCCTCCTGTGTGCCTGCTGCCTGCCAGCCCCAGCCAGAGGCCCTGGCCCCTGAAGCTGAAAGGTGGCCAACAAGTAGCCTACCTCAGGTGCAAGTTGAGCTGCCTGAGGGGTCTCATTTGCTTGAGCATTTTTGTGCTACTTGTCAATAAAATTCATAAATTTAGGTCTGGCACTTTGGCATAGTTCCTCTGCCTGCATTGCTGAAATGTATATGGGCATGGGTTCAAGTCCTGGCTGCCCTACTTCTGATCCAGCTCTCTGCTATGGCCTGGGAAAGCAGTAGAAGATGGCCCAAGTGCTTGGGCCCCTGCACCCACATGGGAGACCTGGAAGAAACTCCTGGCTCCTGGCTTTGGATCGGTGCAGTTCAAGCCATTGTGACCATCTGGAGAGTGAACCAGCAGATGCAAGACCTCTCTCTCTGCCTCTCCTTCTCTCTCTGTCTGTAACTCTCTCAAATAAATAAAAAATAAAATCTAAAAAATCATAATTTTATCCATGGAATTGGTCCTTTGTGGTGTATGGGTCTCTGTGCACCTTGGCATGGTTGGATGGAGCTGAATGGCAGGTGGATCTCACCTGGACAAGTACAGTCCCCTCTTGTTGCTATGGGGATGGCACAAAGGCTGAACTCCTAGACCTGAGAATGGAGTGCTGGTTTCCAGAGGCTGACTGGTGAAGGGCTGCTTATGCAGGTAGTGGTGATGTGTTGGATGTGGTAGGTGTGTTGGTGGTGAAGGGATGAGGCTGTGGAGGGGAGGAACAGAAGGAGGGAGGGAGAGGCTTAAATGTGTAGTTTCTCTTGCACAGGAGGGACATGTTCTGGCATCTGTGGCACAGCAGGGAGATCCTGGTCATGAGTGATGTGCATTGAGGCAGAGCTGAGAGTGTCCATACCTGATGTCCACCTGCATTGCCAATGGAGAACAAGACCTCACCCCGAGGGCCAAAGACCTTGACATTGTGTGTACAGGATTGGCCAGGTGTGGACTCAGAAAGCCGCAGGTGGGAGCTGGACAAGGAGTCCAACTGTGACCTGGGTTAAGGATAGAGGAGGACCACCTACCTTGGGTTTCTCTGCAAGAGTTCAGGACACTGGGTCACCTGGCCCCAACCTAAACTTCCAAAGGTATCTGTGCAAACAGAAGTAAGCTTAAAGGAGGATTGGGGGCTGTCTGCAGAGAGGGCCCCTCAGGCTCCCCCCCTGGGGACCAAGTATATGGCACCCTCCCCCGCCCCTGTTCATCTTCTCTTTCATGTTTTTGGGGATGGGAGAGGCTTCTTAGTTTAAATCTGAAGGTAAAATGGATGCTCTCCATACAGATCACAGCCCTTTTGCTGTTCTGCCTCCTCCTGGCACAGAGTCAGGGTTGCATGTGCTCCAGCTTGAGCAGGTGACCAGGCCATTCTTGGAGGGCCTCTGGGAAGTTACAGGGATAAGTGACTTCAGAGACATCTCATGGTCACTTGTAGGAGTGCCAAATAGTTCACCCTCCCTCTGGCAATATCATCAGCTGTGGGCTCTCACATCAGTCTACAAAGCATGCATATCCTTCAGTTCTCGGCTGCAAGGATGCTGTTTCCTCCGAGCTCATTCCTGCACATCTGTACCATCCATGTTGATCCACAGGATACCTCTTCCTTCTGTACAATTCCCACTGGAGATTTCTTCCCACTGTTCCCTGGGAATGAATTTCCTTCACTTTTTCTACTATATTCCCCTCTTCTAAAGCAGTGCATCTGCTGCCTTGGAATCCCCCTGAAGCAAAATAATTTTAAAATTTTTTTATTTGAAAAAAATAAAACAGAGATACAAAAATAATACATATTTATGAGCTACTATGTTATGCTTTGTTAATGATGTAATATTCAATCAGTGTAAATATATTTATCCTTTCAAGCACTTACCATCCGTTTTTAGTGAAAACATCCAAAAAAATCTTGTCTAAGTTTTTTTATTGACTGTAACATGAATTAACATTATCTATCTTCACCCTACTCTCAGTCAAACCCAAGAATTTCTTACTCCTATCTAGCTACAACCTAACATTCAACAATCAATCTCTCCCAATCACTTACTCTCCACTTCCCTACATAGTCTCTGCTAACCACAATCATGATTTTAGATTCTATGACATCACCCATTTTTCAGACCCCCACAATTATTCCAGCACTGTTCACAATAGCCAGGAAATTAAAATAATGAATATGTCCATCAGCTGATTAACAAAGAGAGTAATGTGGTACATTCCCACAATGGAATATTACTCAGTCATTAAGAGGATGAATTCATCATTTTCAATGAAACTGAAGGCCATTACATTACATGAAAAAAGCCAAAACTGGAAAGAGAAATAGCATCATTTTATAGAAATAACTTTATAAATGTTGATGGTAAGAAGACAAAAAAGTAATAAATTAAGCACAGTTGTTAAGCCATGAAAACAAAGTTCTTCTTAAACTTTACAGGCAGTCTTTGCATGGAAAAGCAAAACAAATGTTCCTGCCTCCACTGAAGAATCAAGTCTAATTTAAGTTGTCAAGGAAGTCATTGGGATTTCTGAGTCTCCCTCCTTAAAGACAGATGTGTGCCCCTCCTCAGCAGAGAGACACAGCCTGCAGGCAGAGGAAGACACTCCTTCCCTTGCATTTCTCTATCTCCTTCTTGTTTCTGCTCTCTAATCCTTCATGACGAAAGCCCACACTCACTCACTTTTCCCAGGGAACTTAAATCACATGCTATGCCATCATATATTTATTTTTGTAAATCTTTCCCTACAGAGGTGATACTTCTTGATCAATTCACCAATATAATCTCAATGCATAATTTGCCCAAGTCTGCATCATTCTGCAAGGTAGGTTCACACTAAGGCCCAATATTGTCAAACTCCAGTTTGTGCATTCATTTCCTGTGAAGACACTGATTGGTTTTCTACTTTGCCCAAGCACCCACAGCCTTTATAACTGTTCATATGAAAGTGTTTTCCCCTAATTACTTCAATTTTGCCTGTCTTATCACCAAAAACTGCCTACAGGAAGCCGTAATTCAGTACAAGGAGAATAGGGATGCAGAGCAGACAGAAAGGATTAGCATTGCACGTTGCTTTACCACATTTTGGTTCCAGGAGCTTGGGCAAGTTCTTTCCTGTTGTTGCCACTCAACGTCTTCACCTGGGAAGTGTGTGTATTACCTGGAGTGAGTATTTTGAGAAGAGAGGGGACAGAGACTTCAGAGGGTAAATGTTCATCATTGGTAGCCATCCAGCTGGACCTCATGCTGCCTTCAAGCACTAAGCATGCAATCTCATTTGCAAATCTTCTCATTATCAACAGACACTGAGATATTTCACTTGGTTGAAAACTGATTAGATGTTCATTTAAATATGATTATAACACAAAACTTGTTAAAATGAATATTGCCAATGTTGTGTTTTTAATGCTTTTCAATTATGTGTTTCCATGTAAGTGAAAGACATGGAGACAGAGAAACAGAGACAGACAGACATGGAGAGATCTTCTATCTGCTGATTCATCCCTCAAATGCTCATAACAGCCAGGGCTGGGTCAGGCCAAAGCCAGGAGCCAGGAACTCAATTCAAATCTCCCAGGTGGCTGGCAGAACCCAAGTAGATGAGCTGTCTCCAAGGTGCACATTATCAGGAACATGGGTTTTAGGTGAATCTAGAACTCAAACCAGGCACTCAGATATAGGATGTGGATGTTAAAGTTGTGTCTTCACTGCTGGGCCAAACACTGCCCATCCAACAAAATTATTTTAGTGATTTTGTGTATCCCCTGATTAGCAGCTCTTCAAGAGATAGAGATGCACACATTTTAAAATGTTGAAAAAAATTAGCTTTTAGGCACATTCTTCCAGATAGACATGTTTTAGCTCTGCTACTCTGCAGTATTAACTTCAAAATGAGAAACAGAAGATATCAGCATGGATCTCAAAAACATGTCAGTAACATTAATAGATTTCTGTCTAGAAACTTTGATGAAAATATCATGAGGCCATTGTGTGGTTACTATGAAATAAAAGTCCATATTTAATTGTGTGTGTTATGTACTGTATAAATTACATAGACTATAAAGTTATGGAAACTAATATATGTGAAGGAAAAGCAATATTGCAGCAATAAAGCATACTATTTGTACATTAAATAGATGCTGTGAAAATTCCTATAAAAGAAGAGTTCATTAATGAAAATCTCATGAGAATTGAAATCCAGCGGTCTGAGGTCACTGAAAAATCTAAGCAATATTTAATATGTTTTAAAATAAAAATTCCATTATAAAACATAATATAAGGATATTCTATACTAGGTTTCACTTTATCTATTCAATGGGAACATTTTACGACCTGTCCAAACTGGAATTCCAACAATGTTTTGATGAAATGTAATTTATTTGCCACAAAAAACTTCTGACTTAACAATTTGTAATTATTGACATGGTCTATACACAGAGAAATTTGACAACTTGGATAACTATTCTAATAGTAATTCTTCTTCCTGATAAAAATTGGGCCAACTAACCAATGATTCACTTTAAGCTCAATCTATTTTCTTTTTTTTCTTTGTATCTTTTTTTTGACAGGCAGAGTTAGACAGTGAGAGAGAAAGAGAGAAAGAGAAAGGTCTTCCTTCCTTTGGTTCACCCCCAAATGGCTGCCACAGCCGGTGCACTGCACTGATCCAAAGCCAGGAGCCAGGTGCTTCCTCCTGGTCTCACAAGTGGGTGCAGGGCCCAAGGACTCGGGCCATAGCAGAGAACTGGACTAGAAGAGGAGCATCTGGGACAAAATCTGGCGCCCCAATGGCTCAATCTATTTTCACTTAAGCATAGACAAATACTGATAAGAAATAGTTTATTCAAGAACCTTCTACCTGTCTTTACCATAAAACTCTATTTGCCCAATCTCATCAATTCCATATCCAAACTATATTTTATCCTTTCATTTTCTCTTTGCAATTAATGCGTTTTTATTAAAAAAAAACTTCATATTCTTCTGTTAGGATTTTAGGCCTCATCAAATCCAAACTATGTATTATTAGCAGAAGGATGAAAATTAAGTCTTGCTACAGCTTTTTGTAAATGTGTCAAGTTTATACACTACACTTAGCTTATATAAAGATCCAGTTGCAAAGTAGCACAGTTCTGTTTCCTTCTAGAAACATTCCCTTCCTAACTGCCACAGGCCTCCTTGTTAATATCCTCAAAACAAAAATCCATTGCCTGATGAATTGATTGGGTGAATTCACTGCAGGAAGCTCAAACTCAATGTGACTTCACAAGAGGGAATTTTGAGTCTCAGATAACATGGAACTCAGAGAGGGGATGGGTTCTGGGTCTGCTCCTTTGGGGTCCAGCCCTACTCCTCAGATTTTCCTACCTGTTGGCATCTTTGTGATTATCCTCAGCTAATTATCCTCAACCTTGCCCCTCTCATGGAATGGAAACCATGGAACAAAGCCTCTGCCATGCATCTCATTGGAGAAAAGGTAGCTTCTCGTTTCCATGGAACTAGAGAAATGTTCTCCATGATTTCAACTTGCTTATATTTACCTCCTCTTGAGACAATCAGTAGAATAGGGATGGAATGACTATAATAGGTTCATCAACGTATTGAGGGTGATTCCATGATATATAATGAACGTTGAGAAGTCAGTTGCTTGTTTTATGTAACAGATATGATTTTTGCAGGGTACGGCACCAGATTTGCTTATGCATATTCTAAATGTTTACCTGTGGTTTCTGAAATGCATCATTCTCCTCTTTCCCTTTAGTCATTTTTTTACTCTTTTGGAAGAATGAACAGCCCTGGGTTTTCATCTGGCCAATCTTGTTGATAAAAGAGCAGATAGCACAAAGTCATGCTCAAAATTTATCTGATGAACAAAAAATGAGTTTCAAAAAAGATGTTTGTTTTTATGTGAGGACTGTTAATCAAGTGCTTTCTGTGTGCTGGACTTTATATGAGCCAATTGCTGACAAGGATATATGATACAGCATCAGCCTTTAGAAGGGCCACAAAGATAGCAATAACTATCATAATAATAACTTCATTAATAACTATTATATAATAACTATCATTAGCTATTATAATCAATAACTATCATATAATAACTATCATTAGCCTTTGCTTCTGGAACCTCTAACACCCAATGAAATAGAGAAAATATATGGCATGAGTTCTGATCCTGGCTTCCCCTCTTCCTATCCAGCTCTCTGTCTGACCTGGAAAAGTGGTAGAAGATAGCTCAAATGATTGGGCCTCTGCACTTGCATGAGAGGACTGGAAAAAGCTCCTGGCTCCTGGCTTTTGATTGGCCAAGCCCAAGCAATTGCCTCCATTTGATGAGTGAACCAACAGATGGAAGACCTTTCTCTGTAGCCCTACCTCTCAAATAAATAAATAAAAATCTTAAAATTTTTTTGACAATTATAATCAAGGAAATATCCATTGGCAGGTTTTTGTGAGGCCACAAGTGTTTAGCTTTCTTGGGTTCATATCAGGAAGTGTGGTTGTTGGGTCATATGGTAAGCATATGTTTAATTATCTAAAAAATAGTCAGATTGTATTCCAATTTGTCTAAGCCATTTTGCACTCCAAACTGAAATGAATGAGAGTGCCTGTTACTCCACACCCCTGTCAGCAACTGATAATATTGTGTTGTGGATTTTGTTCACTCTGGTAATCATGTAGTGTGGTGTGTCACAATTGTTTCTGTTTTTGTTTCCCTAATGATGTATGAGGTGGAACATACACTCATTTACCATGTGCATATCTTTTTATGTGAGGTAGCTATATGTTCAGAACTTTGGCCTATTTGTAATTGGTCTGTTAATTTTTCTATTGAATTTTGATAGCTTTTTGATATAGTTTAGTCTTTTATGAAATATATCTTTTACAAATATCTCCCCCTAGTTCTGTGGCAGAATTTCTCATCCCACTAGTAAGGTCTTTCACAGAACACATAGCTTTAATTGTAAAGAAATCCTGTTTATCAGTTACTTCTATCACAGATTCTGTCTTTGCTATTATTTTTAAAGAGCCATGACAATAAACAAGAGTATCTAGAAATTCTCCTGCTATATTCTGGAACACTTAAAAGTTTTATTTCAAATCTAAGTCAATAAAGCATTTGTGTGACCTTTGGTGAAGAGTGTAAGATCTGGGTGTAGATTCAGTTTTTTTCCAAGTGAATATTTGGTCGGTAGGAAGGTTTGAAGATGTATTTGATCTTTTTCAGATAAAAATTTTGTAAATATCATTACTTATTTTGAAAGACATTGCAAATTGAACAGCAGTAACTGTGTTTTTAGGACTTATTTTTATATGTTTGAAAGGTAAAGTTATAGAGACAGGGAGAAAAATAGAGAAAAAGATCTTCCATCTGCTTGTTTACTTCCCAAATGACCACAATGGCCATGGCTGGGCCAGGCTAAAGCCAGGAGCCTGGAAATCTATTTGGGTTTCCCACATGGTCCATTTTCCACTGCATTCCCATGTGTGTGAACTGGGAGCTAGATCAGAAGTGGAGTAGCCAGGATCTGAACCAGCGCACATTTGGAATGCTGATGTCACAGGCAGTGGCTCAACCTATTGAGCAGCAAGGCCTGACCTAGCACTGAATTTCAAGGTCAAGTACTCAAGAATTGTAAGTGCCACAGTGTCTATGAAAAGAAAATCATCTACAAAGGCATGCTGCAAATACAGAACATATCACCTTTACATAAATAGGGAGAAATCATCCTGAAAACATATCCCTACTACATTTTACATTGTATCTTACTGAATTTGATCAAAAGGTGATTTCACTATTAACTGGAAGTATAAGTAAGATGAATTCACAACTAAATGTAAGCAAACAAAAAAATCTATAAGGAGAATTCCATTATTTCTGTAATAAAAGTCAAGCCATTGCTTTCATGAAATAAGAGGAAGAAAGACCAGAAAGGAGCCGGCACTGTGGCATAGCAAGTTAAGCTTCCTACTGCATTGCCAGCATCTCATATAGGTGTTGGTTCCATTTCTGGCTGCTGCTCTTCTGATCCAGCTCTCTGCTGAGGCTTGAGAAAGCAGAGTGCTTGGGTCCCTGCACCCACATGAGAGACCCAGAGAACTTCCTGGCTCCTCGCTTTGGATCGGCCAACCTCCTGTTGTTGCTGCCATTTGTGGAGTGCACAAGTGAATGAAAGATATCTCTCTCTATCTCTCTCTCTCTCTAACTGTGCCTTTAAATAAATGAAAATCTTTAAAAAAGAGGAAAGACCAGGAAAGATAAATATGCCAACATGATCTGTTTCCAAATATTTTAAATATTTATTTATTTATTTGAAAGGCCACAAGGCCAGGCAGAAGTCAAGAGCCAGGATATCCATCTGGGTCTCTCACATGGGTGACAGTAGTCCGAATACTGGCTTCATTAGCTGCTGCCTCTCAAGCACATTAGCAGGAAGTCTGGAGGCTTGTTCGGGACTGGCCCTGTGGCATAGCGGGTAAAGCTGCCACCTGCAGTGCCTGCATTCCATATGGGCGCTGGTTGGAGTCCTGGCTGCTCCACTTCTGATCCAGCTCTCTGCTATGGCCTGGGAAAGCAGTGGAAGATGGCCCAAGTGCTTAGGCCCCTGCACCCACATAGGAGACATGAAAGAAGCTCCTGGCTCCTGGCTTCAGGTAGGCACAGTTCTGGCTGTTGTGGCCAATTAGGAAGTGAACCAATGGATAAAAGACCTCTGTTTCTCTACTTCTCCTTTTCTCTGAATAACTCTCACTTTCAAATAAATAAATAAATCTTTTAAAAACAATAGAGGTAACTCTTTCCTTTGAATGTGCAAAAATGATGTACATTTCCCCTGAAAGACATGTGAGGGGGAGCATTTGTAAGAAGTCACCATTTGACATTAAAGATCTTCCTTTTAGCATCTTTTTCACCACACGTTCTCACAATGAATGTCACAAGTGTGGTGTGTGTTGTACATATTTACAGACACATGTTCTGTTTATGGATATGACCCAGTAAATAAGTAAAGCATCTTTCTAGGACTTTGAGAATTTCCTACTTATATATCTTCCTAAATAAAGAATACAAAATGGTGTTAAAATAGGATGAAATAAGAAATGAGAAGAACAGATATCAATGACAATGAAGTTATGCAATACAGAGAAGATAGTTAAGTGTTTATACAGAGGAATAAAGTCAATCACATTTTTCCTGGATATAGCTCCATCCTTTTTAGGGGGTTATAAAAGACTCTATTTTTGTCCTGTTTATCTTATTTTAAATATTTATTTATTTTCCTTGAGAGGCAGAATTATAGACACAGAGAGCAAGAGACAGAGAGAGAGGTCTTCCATCTGTTGGTTCACTCCTCAAATGGCTACAGTGGATGGAACTGAACCTATCTGAAGCCAGGAGCTTCTTCCAGGTCTCCCATGTGGGTGCAGGGGCCTAAGCACTTGGGCCATCTTCTACTGCTTTTGCAGGCCATAGCAGAGAGCTGGATTGGAAGAGGAGCAGCTGAGACTCAAATTGCTGCCCACATAAGATGCTGGCACTGCAGGCATAGGCTTAGCTCACTAAGCCACAGAGCCAGCCCCCTGGGTATCTTATTAAAATAAGTCTATTTCCCCTTTGTTCTTCCCTCTCACCACCTGATCCATTTTCTAACCTACCACTGTTTCCATGTTTGCATCCTCTGCTTCTGACAGGGTAAAAAATCAGCAGATTTATTCCCACAGGAACAATCTCTGATAAAATCATAGGCTGCCTGCTGGAATAACACCCAAAAATTAACTGCATGCTTTCCAACAGCCAGAAATAATTCACAGCAAATAAGTCCACAAAACAGCCTATGGAATGTCATGAATCTCCTAGGGGAGATGTTGCACTGTCAGGCGTAAAACAAACTTGGCTATACACACACACACAAACACACACACTGGACTGTGGTTGGTAGGAATTATGGGTAAGAATAAATTAGATTACTGATCTGTGACCAATTTCCATTTGAAATCACATTGTGTTGGCTTATTATATCTTTAATTTACATTATATTATGGTAATACTTTATTCAGAAGAATTTTTATTTATTATTGTAAGACTGACAATGAATGTGGTCACAATGCTTTTAAAACAAGATTGTACTTGTTAATTCTTAGATATAAATTCATGTGAATGGCAACGTTGTTGCTATGGAATCTGTGTTTCTTACATTGAATTCTAGATCTGAATTTAAGGGTAAAAAATCTCTGCAAATTTAGTGCATGCATGGGTTCTGTATTTCTGGGATTAACGGGAAACAATAGTTTAACTAAGTTCTTTTACTGAAGCCACCTTAGAATCCAGGGACAAGGTTAGAGTTGAATGTCTGGGAAAGCGATGATGGAAATAAAATTACTTTAAGAAATGAAAATTGGAGGCAGGCACTATGGTGCAGCAGGCAAAGTGACCACCTGGCATTCCATATGGGTGCCAGTTCCAGTTGCTGGCACTTGGAACTTCCACTGCTCCACTTCCGATCCAGCTCTTGACTATCACCTGGGAAAGCAGGGAGAAGATGCCCAAATCTTTGGGTCTCTGCACCTGCATGGGAGACCTGGAAGAAGCTCCTGGCTCCTGGCTTCAGATCAGCTCAGCTCCAGCAATTAGGGGAGTGAACCAGCAGATGGAAGACCTCTCACTCTTTCTGCCCCTTTGTCTCTATATCTCTGTCTTTCAAATATATAAATAAATCTTTAAAAATAAAGAAATAATCTTTAAAAAAGAAATAAAATTCAAATCCATCATATGGGAAAGATTCAACTTTTCAAGTTAGAATATTTGACTATAGGTACAAATATCATGTTTCTGCCCATCTGTAGACTGGGTGTTTTATTTTGATATGTTGTATTCAAATTGTTGTGTTATATTTGGAAATATCCTGGAAGAATATCTAATGGGTCTCAAAACAAAGAAAGGTAATTCTTTTAAGGCATTTAATGGACAATTAAAATGGAGATGCACTCTCAATATGCATCAGTCCAATTTAACCATGTTCCCCAAATCTGAGTGTCCCCAAGAATTAAGTCTTCCTTCCAGTTTGGGGGTCTCAGAAAATCCTCTTCCCTTCCAAAAAGAAACATCAGGGGATTCCCAGACAATCCTGCCCTGCTTTATTTGATTGTCATTCATCTTGTTACCTCAAATATTGACATTTCCTACAGCATCCACACACACACACACACACACACACACACACACACACACACATCTAGACTATAACTATAGTCATAGTTCCTAACTTAACCTAAATTCTGGGCTGGTTTTATTCCTCATTACTTCTAATTTGGGAAATGGCCACATTTCTGGCTTCATTTGAAATCTGGGTGAGGGCAGAATATATCAGATCAGGCTTTAGGGTGACAACAGTATGAGGAAGGCAAGGACATCACACACTGCTCTCCCACCTTCCCTGAGAATAGGGGTCTCAACCAGGCAGTCTTCATTCTGTCTCAAGAAATGAAAGAAAGACAAGGATGGCCAGGACCAGGGCAGCACTGGGCACACAGCACTGTGCCTCCAGTGTCTGCATTTGTGACAGGGTTATTCATTTGTGCATTCATGCCACTATGTTTATGTTTTCAAAGCAGGAAACATGAGGCAGAGGCAACAACGGAGTGCTCCTGACAGCTTTATTTCCATCTGTGCATCGCCATGAGGATTCACTACAGATTCTGTTTGCTGCCCTCACGGAAAGGCCCATGGGAGGAATGTGAGCTTGCTCTTGTTCATTGAAGGACAGTCATGGAGCCTGGAGGGGCCCAGGCAGAGCCAGCAGAGGGTAACTCTGCAGCCAGATTCAGATCTCACAGGAGCACAAAAGGGCAATGAAAAGATTGATTGACAGAGAGGAGTTCTCCTAACCCAGCCTTCATTTCATCAAGAATTTGGGTGGATTCCCTCTTTTTTTTTATTTGTTCCAAATAGTTTGAGAAGAATTGGAGTTAGTTCTTCTTTAAATGTCTGGTAGAATTCAGCAGTGAATCCATCTGGTCCTGGGCTTTTCTTTGTTGGGAGGGCCTTTATTACTGATTCAATTTCTTTCTCAGTTATGGGTCTGTTTAGGTTTTCTATGTCTTCCTGGTTCAATTTAGGTAAGTTGCATGTGTCCAGGAATCTATCCATTTCTGATAGATTTCCCTGTTGCTGGCATACAAGTCCTTGTAGTAATTTCTAATGACTCTTTTAATTTCTGTGGTGTCTGATACGTTTCCTTTTTCATCTCAGATTTTATTGATTTGGGTCTTTTCTCTGCTTTTTTTAGTTAGGCCAATGGGGTGTCAATTTTGTTTATTTTTTAAAAAAAACAGCTCCTCGTTTGGCTGATCTTTAGTAATGTTTTTTTGGATTCAATCCTGTTGATTTCTTCTCTGATTTTAATTATTTCTCTTCTCCTACTATATTTGGGTCTTGTTTGCTATAGATTTTCTAGATCCTTGAGATGAATTGAAAGCTCAACTATTGGTGCCTTTCCAATTTCTTGATGTAGGCACCTATTGATATAAACTTTCGTCTTAACATTGCTTTTGCTGTATCCCATAAGTTTTGGTATGCTGTGCTGTTATCCTCATTTATTTCCAGGAAATTTTTTATTTCTCTTTTAATTTCTTCTATGACCCACTGTTCATTCAGGAGCATGTTGTTCAGTCTCCATGTGTTTGCATATGCTCTAGGGATTCCTGAGTTGCTAATTTCCAACGTCATTCCTTTATGGTCTGAGAAGCTGCATGGTATGATTCTAATTCTTTTGAATTTGCTGAGACTTGCTTTATGGCCTAGTATGCGGTCAATCCTAGAGAAGGTTCCATGTACTGCTGAGAAGAATGTAAATGCTTTCTGTGTATGATGAAAAGTTCTGTAGATATCTGTTAGATCCATTTGGGCTATAGTGTCATTTAAATCTACTGTCTCCTTGTTGATCTTCTGTCCTGTTGATCTGTCTATCTCTGAGAGTGAGTATTGAAGTCCCCCAGTACTATTGTATTGAAGTCTAAGTCTCCTTTTAAGTGCCTTAACAAGTCTTTTAAATAAACTGGTGCCCTATAATTAGGTGCATATACATTGATAATCGGTATATCTTCCTGTTGAATGGATCCCTGAATCATTATATAGTGCCCCTCTTTGTCTCTCCTAATAGTTTTTGTGGTACAATTTATGTTATCTGATAATAAGATGGCTACGCCCGCTCTTTTTTCATTTCAGTTGTCATGGTATATCTTTTTCCAGCCTTTCACTTTCAGTCTGTATGGATCTTTGTTAGAAAGATGTGCTTCTCGTAAGCAACAAATAGATGGGTTTTATTCCTTAACCCAGTCAGCCAATCGGTGTCTTTTGACTGGACAGTTTAGAGCATTCACATTCAATGTGACTATTGATAGGTAATGACTTTGCCCTGCCATTTGCCAAAGATATTTTCTAATATATGCTCTGAACTTCCTGTGATCTTTTGCTGTGAGGTTTCCTTCCTTTATCTTCTTTCATATTGATGACTGTGTTACTGTGTTTAATACCTCTTTAAGCATCTTTTGCAGGGTTGGATGAGTGGTGACAAATTCTTTCAGTTTCTGTTTACAATGAAAGGTCTTTATTTCACCTTCATTCACAAATGAGAGCTTTGCAGGATATAATATTCTGGGCTGGCAGTTTTTCTCTCTTAGTACCTGGGCTATATCTTGTCATTGCCTCCTAGCTTGTAGAGTTTCTGTTGAGAAGTCTGCTGTGAGTCTAATTGGAGAGCCTCTGAGAGTAATCTGACTTTTCTCTCTTGCACATTTTAGGATCTTTTCTTTCTGTTTCACTGTGGTGAGTTTAATTACAACGTGTCGTGGTGAGGATCTCTTTTGGTCATGTTTATTAGGGATTCTGTGAGCTTCCTGTGCTAGGATGTCTCTGTCCTTCTCCAAACATGGGAATTTTTCTGCTAGTATCTCACCAAAAAGGCCTTCTAATCCTTTCTCCCTCTCCATGCCTTCAGGAACTCCTAGAACTCGAATGTTGGTTTTTTTTAATAGTATTTGTAGATTCCTGGCAATATTTTTAGATTTCTAATTTCCTCTTCTTTTCTTTGGTTTGACTGTTTCCTTTCCTGTTCTCTGTCTTCTAAGTTCGACATTCTCTCTTCTGCTTCACCCATTCTGTTTTTAAGGCTCTCTAATGTGTTTTTCATTTGATCTATTGAATTCTTCATTTCATTATGATTTCTTGTCACTATCACAGTTTCATGTTATACTATTTGTTTCATTTCATTTTGGTTCCTTCTTAATATTTCATTTTCGCGAGAGAGATTTTCTATCTTGTCCATTAAAGATTTTGGTAGTTCAAGAATTTATTTTTGAGAACTTCTTAATGTTCTTATTAATTTTTTGAGATCTGCTTCTTGCATTTCTTCTATATTATCATCTTCATAATCTTGAATTGGGGTGTCTTTTTCATTTGGGGGCATCATAATCTCTTCCTTGCTTTTGTTACCTCGGTTTCTACTTTTGTTTGTCATTTCTCTGCAATCTCTCACCAGGTTGCCAAGGTTACGGAGTTTGTGTACTCAGTGAGTTCCCCGCTCCCCCCCCCTCAGATTTACACAATCTCAGTTCATTAGCTCCACCTACTTTCATCAACTCTAACCTGTAAATGGCGGGCGCCATACGTAAAATGGTGCCGGCTCTTTGACTTGCTTGGCTTTGTTAGGTGAGTGAAGAGAGAGACTAGTGTCTGTGCTGGATCTCCTTATTTATTCTTTTTTTTTTCCTCTCCTCCAGTCATCCTCGTGCACTTTCCCCAGTGGGGCCTGCCTTTCCCTGCCAATGTCTCGGGTTATCGAGGAATTTTTGTCTCACCTCCCCTTCCAGCACCAGGGCGCCGGTTCTGCATCTGTTTTCTGTGACTGGGCTCCCTCCTGCGGAATCTCCATTCCCATGGCATAGCTTCCATGTGGTGGGTGACCTTGCTCTCCCCATAGGTCCTCTGTGCCACATCCACTAGATCTAGAAGAATTTCCTCTGCAGTTTTTTTCTGAGTCTTTTCCTGAGGCTACAGTAACTCCACTTTTATTAAACTGTCTTTTCCCGGACTATTGGTGTACGCCCTCACTATTCTGCCATCTTGGCTCCACCCAAAGTTTGTATATCTTAAATAAAAGGTTTCTAGGTCTTTCAAAAATCTCAGTTGGATACCCAGGTCTGACTCCTGACTTACATTTCTTGTTAATGCAGATGCTGGGAGGGAGTGGTGATAGTACTGAGTTCCTTCCACCCAGGTAGGAGAGCTGGATTTAATTCCCCACTACTAGCTTTGATCTAGCCTAAACTCATCCTTTGTGAGCATTTGTTGGGTCAATCAATAAATGAGAGCCCTCTATAGCTCTTTTTCTGTGTTTCTGTTCTCAATTAAATAATTTTTAAATCAATTCAAATTGGATTAAAGACCTAAAGGTAAGACTTAAAACTACTAGGAAAGAACATACAGGACACTGTAACAGGCAAGCATTTTTGGGATAAGACACCAGTACATAATAATTTTTAAAAATCTAACAGACAAATAGAATTTAATCAAATTAATAAGCTTCTGCACAGCAAGTAAAGTAATGAGTGCAGCAAATAGACAACCTGTGAAATTGGAGAAAATATTTGCAATCCATACATCTAATAAAGGGCTAATAATCAGAATATATAAGAAATTTCAAAAATTCAACAACAAATGAACAAGTAACATAATTTTAAGATAAGCAATAGACCTAAACACGTTTGTCAAAATAAGTCAATAAAATGGTCAGCAAGTACAGGAAAAAAAAATACTCAGCATCATCAATCAACAAAGAAATGCAATTCAAAACAGATACTAAGTTACTTCAGTTAGCATGCCTATTATCAAAAGTATGTCACAGATCTTATCCAAGATGGCTGAATAAGGTGCAGCCACAGTAATTTAAACTCCTCTGGCATATGAAAAGAAGAAAGGAAAGACTAGGTTTCCAGGGTCTGACTGATGGAAAATTTTCAGTGAAGAAGTAAAAAAAAAGACAAAGACTCCATGAGACAAGAGGAGAGAAGACAGAGAGACCACTGCAGCCAACCATGTGACACAGACTTCTGCTGGCTGTGAGCCCCCATCTTACCATGTGAAAATAGGAAGAAATTGCTGTGAGCCCACTACTCTCAGTTCTAGCTGATAAGGAATTCCACAGTCACCCACTGAGTTTTACTTACCTGGAGAGGTGACTGATGTCTGAGAACCTGCTGGCCTTAGAGCATGGAAACTGCCTTGCTTCCTTCCCCTCCCTCACTCCCACAGAACATAACACTCTGCAGTGGAAAGTAGTGCAGCAGGCCTCTGTTCTCCTACCAGTACCATAATCAGAGTCAGGGAAATATGTGGGTGAAAGGACATATCTTCTACATCCTTCAATGGTGGGAATTTTTGGGCATTAGACCCAGAGCTAACTCATGAACTCCACATGATCTACAGGGGATTCACCTTAGCTGCTGGAGACTAACACCCAACACAGCCTGCAAAAAAAAATCCACTCTCATTCTGGAAGATCTGGGTAATTATCCCATTATACACTGCAAAAACAGGACTGTAACAATTTATTCAAAATTTCTTAATGCCACTGGAATCTACCTGATGAACACAGGGGAAAACCTGCCTGTATTGCACCTCTCTGGACTCATACCCTACAGCATTGTAGACACTCTGTAGGACTGGAACCAGGTTCAACTCACATGTTCTAGTCCTAAGATTAGAGCTGTTTGTATTACAATCCACAGAACCAGTTAGACTCTCCCAGCAGGACCAGAGAAAGGATCCATTAATATCACTGTCTTCAAGCCATAGAAATTGGTGCAACAAGCCCTGGCATCCTCAGACTGGCCAGTAGGATAAGGAAGCAGCAACCCTTGTCTCCCTTAGCACCAAGAATGAGGAGGCCCTGTCTGTCACATTCACCAGGGAGACTTACAAAGAACTCTGTAGACCAAAGATAAACCCTTATTCATCTTACATCCACAGTTCTATCCCTACAAACTCCAGCATGTAAGAGCCTACAGATATAAAATATTAAAGATATGAGAAAATTAAATGAGTGACAAGCATGGAAACATTACTAAGGAGCTAGAACTCTAAGAAGAACAAAATATGGGTTCATTAATGGGGCTCAGCAGGTAAAGCCACTGTCTTTGGCGATGGCATCCATGTGGGCATGAGTTTGAGTCCTGGTTGCTCCACTCTCAATTAGGTTCCTGCTAATGAACCTTGTAAATCAATATAGGATTTCTCAAATACATGGGCCACAGCACCAATGATGGGGATCCAGAATAAGTTCCTGGCTCTTTGCTTCAACTTGGTCCAGCTTTGGCCATTGAGGCTATTTGGGGAATGAGCCAGTGCATGGAAGATACCTCTCTCTCTTTGTGCCCCTTTCACTCCACTCCTCCTTCCTCTGCTCTCCCTCCTTCTTCCTCTTACTTCCCCTCCTCCTTCCTCTCCCTTCCCTCTCCTCCTTCCTTTCCCCTCCCCCTTTCCCTCCATACTCTTCTCTCCCCTTCCTTCTATCTGTAATTCTCTGTCACTCTGCATTTCTGCCTTTCAAATAAATACATTTTTTTAAAAAAAACAAAACAGAAATATTGGAGATGAAATTATCAATCAGTGAAATAAAAAATGAAGGAGAGCATTTTAAAAAATGTATTTGAAAATTAGAATTACAGAAAGAGAGAGAGAGAAAGAGAGAGAGAGAGAGAATCTTCCACCTGTTAGTTCACTCTCCAAAGGGCTACAATTTTCAGTGCTGGGTTGGGCCATAGCCAGGAGCCTGAAGCTTCATTCAGGTCTCCTGTGTGGGTTCAAGGGAACAAGGACTGGTGTCATCTTCTGCTCTTTTCCCAGGCACATTAGTAAAGAGCTAGATCAGATGTGGAGCAGCCAGGATTCCCACTGGTGCCCATATGAGATGCTGGCACTGCAGATGTAGTTTAACCCATGTGAATACAACACTGGCTCCTGATTGAGAACTTTAACAGTAGAATAGGCTAAGTGGAGGAAAGAATTTTTGAACTTGAGGACAAGAATTTTGAAACAATGCAGACAAAAATAAACAGAAAAGAAATAAAAAGAATGAAGTCTATGTGAAATATGGGATCCCATAAATGACTAAATATTCATATTATATGTATTCCTGAAGGAGAAGCAAAGGAAAAAGGTGTTGAGAACCTTCTAAATGAAATAGTTGAAAATTGTCCATGTCTTGAAATAGACATGGACCTCCAGTTATAAGAAGCTCAAAGAACCCCAAGCAGATACAAACAAAAAAGGTCTTCTCCACAGCATATTGTTACCAAACTGTCAAAAGCTAAAGACAGGAGAAAATTCTAAAGACAGTAAGAGAAAATCATCATTACAGATAAAGGAAAATGCATTAGATTGACAACAAACACCTCAGCAGAAACCCTACAGGCCAGAAGAGAGTGATATGATATATTCAAAGTCTTAAAAGAAAGAAAACATTTCAACCCAAGAATATTATATCCAGTGAAGCTATACTTTAAAAGTGAAGGAGAAATAAAGTATTTTTCAGATAAGCAAAAACAGGGAATTCACCACCACCAGACCAGCCTTACAAGAAATTCTGAAGGGTGCCCTTGCCTTAGAAGTAAACATGTAAACACATGACACCACTTCATTCACCAGAGCAGATAAAATAATTATCTAATCAACAAATAACAGGTATTAGTTCTTATTTATCAATACTAACTTGGAATGTAAATGTTAAATTAAATTCACCAACAAAAGACTTAGTTTGGTTAAACAGATAAAAACCACAACCTCACTTTATGCTGCCTACAAGAAAATCACTTCACAAAGATACACACAGACTGAAAGTGAAGGGTTGGAAAAAGATATGCTAGGCAAATGGAAATCAAAAGCGAGTTTGCTTAGCTATCCTGGTATCAGTTAAAACATACTTTAAATCAAAAAATAAAGAAAGAAGGACATTATATTTTGATTAAAGGCTCAATTCAACAAGAAGACATATCATTCATATATATATGAATGAATGAATATATATCATGAATATATATTCATGATATATATATTACTATATATATCATGAATATATATCATCCATATATATATCAATGAATATATATCATCCATATATATATGAAAAATACTATTAGATCTAAAGGGAGTGATATATTCCAATATAATAATGTATGTTGATAGACAATAAGGGAATAAGACCAGAAAGAATGTATAAAGATAATTGCAAATGATTAAAAAATCTTGGTGTTAAATTGGAAATTGCATAGATAATTAATCAATTCTTTAAAAAAATCATGTAGGATCTCTGTCTTTAATGTACTGTACATTGTGAATTAATACTATAACTAGTACTCCAACAATAATTTCAGTTTGTGTCTCTATGTGAGGGCAAACTGTTGAAATCTTTGCATAATATGTACTAAACTGATCTGAGTGTGAGGAGAATTGAAAATGAATCTGGATGTGAACAGAAGGGGAGAGGGACTGGGAGAGGAGAGGGTGGCGGGAGGGAGGGAAGTTGTGGGGGGGGGAGCCATTGGAATCCATAAGCTATACTTTGGAAATTTATATTCTTTAAATAAAAGCTAAAAAAAAAAGAAAAAGAAAGAAAATTAAACATTTTCTAGGATATCATATTGAGTGAAATAAGCTGGACCTAGAAAGGCAAAATTCCAGATATTCTGCCTTATATGTGGGAGCTAAAATTTTTTAAAAAGAAATTTCTGTGTGTTACCAGTATTGCCGCAAATAGTTTTCTAAAACTTTGTCCTATACCTTTGTGAAACCAATGGTTAGGAATGTTATATTACTGTAGTCTTAAGGACCTGTGATTACTTTAAGCTTTACTGTATATGGGTGCAATGGTCATTTTTCTGTTCAAGTATTATGTATAGTCATTGTCTATATTCCCATTAAATTAGAGTCTTTTTGCTTTTTACTTATTAAATTTCTTATTGGTGAAGTATTAAGCCCTTTTATTGTAAAGTTTATGTTATCCCCAAAACTAAAAAAAAAAAAAAGAAGGAAAGAAGATGGAAGGAAGGGTCAGAGGGAGGAAGGGAGGGAGAAAGGAAAAGAATATCTTTTTGTTGTTAGAAATGTGTCTATGAATCATTGAAAGTATTAAAAAACTAACTAAAAATTAAAATTAAACAATTAAAAAGAAGACGAAACAGGGGCTGATGTTGTGGCACTGCAGGTTAAGACATGGCCTGTGACACCAGCATCCCATATGAGCACCAGTTCAAGTCCCAACTGCTCTACTTTTCATCCAGCTCCATGCTATTTTGCCTTGGAAAGCAGCAACATATTGTCCAAGTGCTTGGGCTCCTGCCACCCACATGGGAGATCTTGTTGGATGTCCAGGCTCTGGCTTCAGCCTGACTATGGGGGCCATCTAGGGAATGAAACAGAAGATGGAAGACTTAGATCTTGCTCTCTCTTTTGACTCTGCCTTTCATATAAATGAATCTGTTTAAGAAGAAAAATACACATTTAAAGGAACTGCATGCAAATTTTATAAAGAACTTGTAAAATTCAATAAAAGAAGGAAATTCCCCAATGTAAATACTGATAGAATACACAGACACCTTAAACATTATATGTTTAAGAAAAGAAATAAAAGATTATTATTGAAAATAATATATTAAATAATATATTAAAAATAAGAACATAAAGCATTATGACTGCAAAAGAAACAGTCAGGAGAGTGAAATACAACCAACAGAATGGGAAAAAATATTTTCAAACTATGCAACAGATAAAGGGTTGATAAACAGAGCCTACAAAGAAATCAAGAAACTCTACAACAACAAAAAAAACAACCAACTTAACAGATGGGCCAAGGACCTCAATAGACATTTTTCAAAGGAGGAAAACCAAATGGCCAACAGACACATGAGAAAATGTGCAAGATCTAGCCCTAGCCCTAGCCCTAGCCCTAGCCCTAACCCTAACCCTAACCCTAGCCCTAGCCCTAGCCCTAGCCTTAGCCCAAGCCATAACCATAACCCTAAACCTAACCCTAACCCTAGCCCTAGCCCTAGCCCTAGTCTAGCCCTAGCCCTAGCCCTAGCCCTAGCCTTAACCCTAACCCTAACCCTAGCCCTAGTCCTAACCTAACCATAACCCTGACCCTAACCCTAACCCTAGCCCTAGCCCTAGCCCTAGTCTAGCCTTAGCACTAGCCCTAGCACTAGCCGTAGCCCTAACCCTAACCCTAAACCTAACCCTAGCCCTAGCCCTAACCCTAGCACTAGCCCTAACCCTAACCCTAATGCTACCCCTAGCCCTAGACCTAGCCCTAGACCTAGCCCTAACCCTAGCCCTAACCCTAACCCAAACACTAACCCTAACCCTAGCCCTAACCCTAACTCTAGCCCTAGCCCTAGCCCTAGCCCTAGCCCTAAACCTAACCCTAACCCTAGCCCTAGCCCTAGCCCTAGCCCTAGTCTAGCCCTAGACCTAGCCCTAGCCCTAGCCATACCCCTACCCCTAACCCTAACCCTAGCCCTAGACCTAGAACTAGCCCTAGCCCTAGCCCTAGACCTAGCCATAGCCCTAGCCCTAACCCTAACCCTAAACCTAGCCCTAGCCCTAACCCAAACCCTAATGCTAGCCCTAGCCCTAGCCCTAACCCTAATCCTAACCCTAATCCTAGCCCTAACCCTAGCCCTAGCCCTAGCTCTAACCCTAACCCTAACCCTAGCCCTAGCCCTAGCCCTAGCCCTAGCCCTAGCCCTAGCCATAACCCTAACCCTAACCCTAGCACTAGCCCTAACCCTAACCCTAAACCTAACCCTAGCCCTAGCCGTAGTCTAGCCCTAACCCTAGCCCTAACCATAACCCTAACCCTAACCCTAACCCTAGCCCTAGCCTTAGCCCTACTCCTGGCCCTAGACCTAACCCTAACCCTAACCCTAACCCTAACTCTAACCCTAACCCTAGCCCTAGCCCTAGCCATAACCCTAACCCTAAACCCAACTCTAACCCTAACCCGAGCCCTAACCCTAACCCTAACTCTAACCCTAACCCTAGCCCTAACCCTAACCATAGCCCTAGCCCTAACCTTAACACTAACCCTAGCCCTAACCCTAGCCCTAGCCCTAGCCATAGCCCTAACCCTAACCCTAAACCTAGCCCTACACCTAGACCTAGCCCTAACCCTAACCCTAACCCTAACCCTAACCCTAGCCCTAGCCCTAGCCCTAGCCCTAGCCCTAGCCTTAGCCCTAGCCCTAACCCTAAGCCTAAACCTAACCCTAGCCCTAACCCTACCCCTAGCCCTAGCCCTAGCCCTACCCTAACCCTAACCCTAGCCGTAGCCCTAGCCCTAGTCTAGCCCTAGCCATAGCCCTAGCCGTAGCCCTAATCCTAACCCTAACCCTAGCCCTAGCCCTAGCCCTAGTCTAGCACTAGCCGTAGCCCTAGCCCTAGCACTAACCCTAACCCTAACCCTAGCCCTAGCCCTAGCCCTAAACCTAGCCCTAGCCCTAACCCTAACCCTAACACTAGCCCTAGCCCTAGTCTAGCCCTAGCCCTAGCCCTAGCCCTAGCCTTAACCCTAACCCTAAACCTAGCCCTAGTCCTAGCCCTAACCCTAACCCTAACCCTAGCCCTAGCCCTAGCCCTAGTCTAGCCTTAGCCCTACCCCTAGCACTAGCCGTAGCCCTAACACTAACCCTAAACCTAACCCTAGCCCTAGCCCTAAACCTAGCACTAGACCTAACCCTAACCCTAACACTACCCCTAGACCTAGACCTAGCCCTAGCCCTAGCCCTAACTCTATCCCTAACACTAACCCTAACACTAACCCTAACCCTAGCCCTAACCCTAACCCTAGCCCCAGCCCTAGCCCTAGCCCTAGCCCTAAACCTAACCCTAACCCTAGCCCTAGCCCTAGCCCTAGTCTAGCCCAAGCCCTAGCCCTAGCCCTAGCCCTACCCTTAACCCTAACCCTAAACCTAACCCTAGCCCTAGCCCGAGCCCTAACCCTAGCCCTAGCCCTAACCCTAACCCTAACCCTAATGCTAGCCCTAGCCCTAGCCCTAGCCCTAACCCTAACCCTAAACCTAACCCTAAACCTAACCTTAGCTCTAACCATAACCCTAACCCTAGCCCTAGCCCTAGCCCTAGCCCTAACCCTAACCCTAATCCTAGCCCTAGACCTAGCCCTAGCCTTAGCCCTAGCCCTAACCCTAACCCTAATTCTACCCTAACCCTAGTTCTAACCCTAGCCCTAGCCCTAGCCCTAGCCCTAGTCTACCCCTAGCCCTAGCGCTAGCCCTAGCCCTAGCCCTAGCCCTAACCCTAACCCTAGCCTAAACCTAGCCCTAAACCTAAACATAGCCCTAGCCCTAGC
>OX463233.1:151237379-151249879 GCA_949820135.1 Sylvilagus floridanus
GCCCTAGCCCTAGCCCTAGTCTAGCTCTAGCCCTAGCCCTAAAACTAACCCTAACCCTAATCCTAACCCTAGCCCGAGCCCTAGCCCTGGCCCTAGCCATAAACCTAACCCTACACCTAGCCCTAGATCTAACTCTAGCCCTATCCCTAACCCCAAACCTAACCCTAGCCCTAGCTCTAGCCCTAGCCCTAGCCCTAAACCTAACCCTAGCCCTAGCCCTAGCCTTAGCCCTAGCCCTGGCCCTAGCCATAACCCTAACCCTACCCCAGCCCTAGACCTAACCCTAGCCCTATCCCTATCCCTAACCCTAACACTAGCCCTAACCATAACCCTAAACCTAATCCTAGCCCTAGCCCTAGCCCTAGCCCTAGACATAACCCAAACACTACCCCTAGCCCTGAACCTAACCCTAGCCCTATCCCTAACTCTAACCCTAACCCTAGCCCTAGCCCTAGCCCTAGACCTAACCCTAACCCTAACCCTAAACCTAACCCTAGCACTAACCCTAACCCTAACCCTAATCCTAGCCCTAGCCCTAGCCCTAGCCCTAGCCCTAACCCTAACCCTTACACTAACCCTAACCCTAGCCCTAACCCTAGCCCTAGCCCTAGCCCTAACATAACTCTAACCCTAACCCTAATCCTAACCCAAAACCTAGTCCTAACCCTAGCCCTATCCATAACCCTAACCCTAACCCTAACCTTAGTCCTAGCCCTAGCCCTAGCCCTAGCCGTATCCCTAGCCCTAACCCTAACCCTAATCATATCCCTAACCCTAGCCCTATCCCTAGCCCTAGCCCTAGCCCTGGCCCTAGCCAGAACCCTAACCCTACCCCTAGCCCTAGACATAACCCTAGCCCTATCCCTAACCATAACCCTAACCCTAGCCCTAGCCCTAGCCATAGCCCTAGCCCTCACCCTAACCCTAACCCTAATGCTAGCCCTAACCATAACCCTAACCCTAATCATAGCCCTAGCCCTAGCCCTAGCCCTAACCCTAACCCTTGCCCTAGCCCTAGCCCTAGTCTAGCCCTAGCCCTAGCCCTAGCCCTTGCCCTAGCCCTAACCCTAACCCTAAACCTAACCCTAGCCCTAGCCCTAACCCTAACCCTAATCCTAGACCTAGCCCTAGCCCTAACCCTAACCCTAACCCTAATCCTAGCCCTAGCCCTAGCCCTAGCCCTAACACTAACCCTAACCGTAACCCTATCGTTAACCCTAAACCTAGCTCTAGCCCTAGCCCTAAACCTAACCCAAACCCTAACTCTAACTCTAGCACTAGCCCTAGCCCTAGTCCTTGCCCTAGACCTAGCCCTAGCCCTAAACCTAACCCTAACCCTAACCCTAGCCCTAGCCCTAGCCCTAGTCTAGCCCTAGCCCTAGCCCTAGCCCTAGCACTAACCCTAACCCTAACCCTAGCCCTAGCCCTAGCCCTAAACCTAGCCCTAGCCCTAACCCTAAACCGACACTAGCCCTAGCCTAGCCCTAGTCCTAGCCCTAGCCCTAGCCCTAACCCTAACCCTAACCCTAGCCCTAGCCCTAGCCCTAGCCCTGGGCCTAGCCCTAGCCCTAGCCCTAAACCTAACCCTAATCCTAGCCCTAGCCCTAGACCTAACCCTAGCCCTAGCCCTAACCCTAACCCTAACCCTAGCCCTAGTCCTAGCCCTAGTCCTAGACCTAGCCCTAGCCCTAACACTAACCCTAACCCTAGCCCTAGCCCTTCCCCCAGAACTGGTCCTAGCCCTAGGCCTAGCCCTAGCCCTAACCCTAGCCCTAGCCCTAGCCCTAACCCTAGCCCTAGCCCTAGCCCTAGTCCTAGCACTAAACCTAACACTAACCCTAAACCTAATCCTAACACGAACCCTAGTAATAACCAAGGCCTATCCCTCACCCTAATGCTAACCCTAAACCTAACCCTAGCCCTAGCCCTAGCCCTAGCCCTAGCCCTAGCCCTAACCCTAACCCTAACCTTAACCCTAACCCTAGGCCTAGCCCTAGCCCTAGCCCTATCCCTACCCCTATCCCTAGCCCTAACCCTAACCCTAAATTTAACCCTAACCCTAGCCCTAGCCCTAGCCCTAGCCCTAGCCCTGGCCCTAGCCATAACCCTAAACCTACCCCTAGACCTAGAGCTAACCCTAGCCGTAGCCTTAACCCTAAACCTAACCCTCGCCCTAGCCCTAGCCCGAGCCCTAACCCTAGCCCTAGCCCTAACCCTAACCCTAACCCTAAACCTAACCCTAGCACTAACCCTAACCATAACCCTAATCCTAGCCCTAGCCCTAGTCCTAGCCCTAGACCTAACCCTAACCCTTACCCTAACCCTAAACCTAGCCCTAACCATAGCCCTAGCCCTAGCCCTAGCCCTAACCCTAACACTAACCCTAACCCTAACCCTAACCCTAGACCTAGACCTAACCCTAGCCATATCCCTAACACTAACCCTAGCCCTAGTCCTAGCCCTAGCACTATTCCTAAACCTAACCCTAACCCTAACCCTAACCCTTGCCCTAACCATAACCCTAACCCTAATCCTAGCCCTAGCCCTAGCCCTAGACCTAACCCTAACCCTAACACTTACCGTGACCCTAACCCTAACCCTAGCCCTAGCCCTAGCCCTAGTCTAGCCCTAGCCCTAGCCCTAGCCCTAGCCCTAGCCCTAGCCCTAACCCTAACCCTAACCCTAGCCGTAGCCCTAACCTTGCCCTAGCCCTAGCCCTAATGCTAGCCCAAGACCTAGCCCTAGCCTTAGTCCTAGCCCTAACCCTAACCCTTAACCTAACCCTAACCCTAACCTTAGCCCTAACCCTAACCCTAACCCTAACCCTAGCCCTAGCCCTAGCCCTAGCCCTAACCCGAACCCTAACCCTAATCCTAGCCCTAGACCTAGCCCTAGCCTTAGCCCTAGCCCTAACCCTAACCATAAACCTAACCTTAACCCTAGTTCTAACCCTAGACCTAGCCCTAACCCGACCCCTAGTCTAGCCTAGCCCTATCCCTAGCCCTAGCCCTAACCCTAACCCTAACCCTAAACCTAGCCCTAAACCTAAACCGAGCCCTAGCCCTAGCCCTAGCCCTAACCATAACCCTAACCTTAGCCCTAGCCCTAGCCCTAGTCTAGCTCTAGCCCTAGCCCTAAAACTAACCCTAACCCTAATCCTAACCCTAGCCCGAGTCCTAGCCCTGGCCCTAGACATAACCCTAACCCTACCCCTAGCCCTAGACCTAACCCTAGCCCTATCCCTAACCCTAATGCTAACCCTAGCCCTAGCCCTAGCCCTAGCCCTAGCCCTAACCCTAACCCTAGCCCTAGCCCTATCCCTAGCCCTAGCCCTGACCCTAGCCATAACCCTAACCCTACCCCAGCCGTAGACCTAACCATAGCCCTATCCCTAACCCTAACCCTAACCCTAACCCTAGCCCTAACCATAACCCTAAACCTAATCCTAGCCCTAGACCTAGCCCTAGCCCTATCCCTAGACATAACCCTAACCCTACCCCTAGCCCTAGACCTAACCCTAGCCCTATCCCTAACTCTAACCCTAGCCCTAGCCCTAGCCCTAGCCCTAGACCTAACCCTAACCCTAACCCTAAACCTAACCCTAGCACTAACCCTAAGCCTAACCCTATCCTAGCCCTAGCCCTAGCCCTAGCCCTAGCCCTAACCCTAAACATAACCCTAACCCTAGTTATAACCCTAGCCCTAGCCCTAGCCCTAGCCCTAACTCTAGCCCTAGCCCTAACCCTAACACTAACCCTAACCCTAATCCTAACCCGAAACGTAGTCCTAACCCTAGCCCTATCCCTAACCCTAACCCTAACCTTAGTCCTAGCCCTAGCCCTAGACCTAGCACTAGCCCTAACCCTAACCCTAACCCTAACCTTAACCCTAACCCTAGCCCTAGCCCTAGCCCTAGCACTAGCCCTAGCCCTGGCCCTAGCCATAACCCTAACCCTACCCCTAGACCTAGACCTAACACTAGCCCTAGCCCTAACCCTAACCCTAACCCTAGCCCTAGCACTAGCCCTAGCCCTAGTCTACCTCTAGCCCTAGCTCTAGCCCTAGCCCTAGCCCTAGCCCTAACCCTAACCCTAGCCTAAACCTAGCCCTAGCCCTAGACCTAATCATAACCCTAACCTTAGCCCTAGCCCTAGCCCTAGTCTAGCTCTAGCCCTAGCCCTAAAACTAACCCTAACCCTAATCCTAACCCTAGCCCGAGCCCTAGCCCTAGCCCTAGCCCTAACCCTAACCCTTGCCCTAGCCCTAGCACTAGTCTAGCCCTAGCCCTAGCCCTAGCCCTTGCCCTAGCCCTAACCCTAACCCTAAACCTAACCCTAGCCCTAGCCCTAACCCTAACCCTAATCCTAGACCTAGCCCTAGCCCTAACCCTAACCCTAACCCTAATCCTAGCCCTAGCCCTAGCCCTAGCCCTAACACTAACCCTAACCGTAACCCTATCCCTAACCCTAAACCTAGCTCTAGCCCTAGCCCTAAACCTAACCCAAACCCTAACTCTAAACCTAGCACTAGCCCTAGCCCTAGTCCTTGCCCTAGACCTAGACCTAGCCCTAAACCTAACCCTAACCCTAACCCTAACCCTAGCCCTAGCCCTAGCCCTAGTCTAGCCCTAGCCCTAGCCCTAGCCCTAGCACTAACCCTAACCCTAACCCTAGCCCTAGCCCTAGACGTAAACCTAGCCCTAGCCCTAACCCTAACCCGACACTAGCCCTAGTCCTAGCCCTAGTCCTAGCCCTAGCCCTAGCCCTAACCCTAACCCTAAACATAGCCCTAGCCCTAGCCCTAGCCCTGGGCCTAGCCCTAGCCCTAGCCCTAGCCCTAAACCAAACCCTAATCCTAGCCCTAGCCCTAGACCTAACCCTAACCCTAGCCCTAACCCTAACCCTAACCCTAACCCTAGCCCTAGTCCTAGCCCTAGTCCTAGACCTAGCCCTAGCCCTAACCCTAACCCTAACCCTAGCCCTAGCACTTCCCCCAGAACTGGTCCTAGCCCTACCCCTAGCCCTAGCCCTAACCCTAGCCCTAGCCCTAGCCCTAACCCTAGCCCTAGCCCTAGCCCTAGCCCTAGCACTAAACCTAACACTAACCCTAACCCTAATCCTAACCCGAACCCTAGTAATAACCCTAGCCCTATCCCTCACCCTACTGCTAACCCTAAACCTAACCCTAGCCCTAGCCCTAGCCCTAGCCCTAGCCCTATCCCTAGCCCTAACCCTAACCCTAACCTTAACCTTAACCCTAGCCCTAGCCCTAGCCCTAGCCCTATCCCTAGCCCTATCCCTAGCCCTAACCCTAACCCTAACTTTAACCCTAACCCTAGCCCTAGGCCTAGCCATAGCCCTAGCCCTAGCCCTGGCCCTAGCCATAACCCTAAACCTACCCCTAGACCTAGACCTAACCCTAGCCCTAGCCCTAACCCTAATCCTAACCCTAGCCCTAGCTCTAGCCCTAGCCCTAGCCCTAACCCTAACCCTAACCCTAAACCTAACCCTAGCACTAACCCTAACCCTAACCCTAATCCTAGCCCTAGCCCTAGCCCTAGCCCTAGACCTAACCCTAACCCTTACCCTAACCCTAAACCTAGCCCTAACCCTAGCCCTAGCCCTAGCCCTAACCCTAACACTAACCCTAACCCTAACCCTACCCCTAGACCTAGACCTAACCCTAGCCATATCCCTAACACTAACCCTAGCCCTAGTCCTAGCCCTAGCACTATTCCTAAACCTAACCCTAACCCTAACCCTAACCCTTGCCCTAACCATAACCCTAACCCTAATCCTAGCCCTAGCCCTAGCCCTAGACCTAACCCTACCCTAACACTTACAGTGACAATAACCCTAACCCTAGCCCTAGCCCTAGCCCTAGTCTAGCCCTAGCCCTAGCCCTAGCCCTTGCCCTAGCCCTAACCCTAACCCTAACCCTAGCCGTAGCCCTAACCTTGCCCTAGCCCTAGCCCTAATGCTAGCCCAAGACCTAGCCCTAGCCTTAGTCCTAGCCCTAACCCTAACCCTTAACCTAACCCTAACCCTAACCTTAGCCCTAACCCTAACCCTAACCCTAACCCTAGCCCTAGCCCTAGCCCTAGCCCTAACCCGAAACCTAACCCTAATCCTAGCCCTAGACCTAGCCCTAGCCTTAGCCCTAGCCCTAACCCTAACCATAAACCTAACCTTAACCCTAGTTCTAACCCTAGACCTAGCCCTAGCCCAAGCCCTAGTCTACCCCTAGCCCTAGCCCTAGCCCTAGAACTAGCCCTAGCCCTAGCCCTAACCCTAAACCTAGCCCTAGCCCTAGCCCTAACCCGACCCCTAGTCTAGCCTAGCCCTAGCCCTAGCCCTAACCCTAACCCTAACCCTTAACCTAGCCCTAAACCTAAACCGAGCCCTAGCCCTAGCCCTAGCCCTAGCCCTAACCATAACCCTAACCTTAGCCCTAGCCCTAGCCCTAGTCAGGCTCTAGCCCTAGCCCTAAAACTAACCCTAACCCTAATTCTAACCCTAGCCCTAGCCCTAGCCCTAGCCATAGCCCTAACCCTAACCCTAGCCCTAGCCCTAGCCCTAGCCCTAACCCTGACCCTAGCCATAACCCTAACCCTACCCCAGCCGTAGACCTAACCATAGCCCTATCCCTAACTCTAACCCTAACCCTAGCCCTAACCATAACCCTAAACCTAATCCTAGCCCTAGACCTAGCCCTAGCCCTATCCCTAGACATAACCCTAAACCTACCCCTAGCCCTAGACCTAACCCTAGCCCTATCCCTAACTCTAACCCTAGCCCTAGCCCTAGCCCTAGACCTAGCCCTAGCCCTAGACCTAACCCTAACCATAACCCTAAACCTAACCCTAGCACTAACCCTAAGCCTAACCCTAATCCTAGCCCTAGCCCTAGCCCTAGCCCTAGCCCTAACCCTAACCCTAACCCTAACCCTAGCCCTAGCCCTAGCCCTAGTCTAGCCCTAGCCCTAGCCCTAGCCCTAGCACTAACCCTAACCCTAACCCTAGCCCTAGCCCTAGCCCTAAACCTAGCCCTAGCCCTAACCCTAAACCGACACTAGCCCTAGCCTAGCCCTAGTCCTAGCCCTAGCCCTAGCCCTAACCCTAACCCTAACCCTAGCCCTAGCCCTAGCCCTAGCCCTGGGCCTAGCCCTAGCCCTAGCCCTAAACCTAACCCTAATCCTAGCCCTAGCCCTAGACCTAACCCTAGCCCTAGCCCTAACCCTAACCCTAACCCTAGCCCTAGTCCTAGCCCTAGTCCTAGACCTAGCCCTAGCCCTAACACTAACCCTAACCCTAGCCCTAGCCCTTCCCCCAGAACTGGTCCTAGCCCTAGGCCTAGCCCTAGCCCTAACCCTAGCCCTAGCCCTAGCCCTAACCCTAGCCCTAGCCCTAGCCCTAGTCCTAGCACTAAACCTAACACTAACCCTAAACCTAATCCTAACACGAACCCTAGTAATAACCAAGGCCTATCCCTCACCCTAATGCTAACCCTAAACCTAACCCTAGCCCTAGCCCTAGCCCTAGCCCTAGCCCTAGCCCTAACCCTAACCCTAACCTTAACCCTAACCCTAGGCCTAGCCCTAGCCCTAGCCCTATCCCTACCCCTATCCCTAGCCCTAACCCTAACCCTAAATTTAACCCTAACCCTAGCCCTAGCCCTAGCCCTAGCCCTAGCCCTGGCCCTAGCCATAACCCTAAACCTACCCCTAGACCTAGAGCTAACCCTAGCCGTAGCCTTAACCCTAAACCTAACCCTCGCCCTAGCCCTAGCCCGAGCCCTAACCCTAGCCCTAGCCCTAACCCTAACCCTAACCCTAAACCTAACCCTAGCACTAACCCTAACCCTAACCCTAATCCTAGCCCTAGCCCTAGTCCTAGCCCTAGACCTAACCCTAACCCTTACCCTAACCCTAAACCTAGCCCTAACCATAGCCCTAGCCCTAGCCCTAGCCCTAACCCTAACACTAACCCTAACCCTAACCCTAACCCTAGACCTAGACCTAACCCTAGCCATATCCCTAACACTAACCCTAGCCCTAGTCCTAGCCCTAGCACTATTCCTAAACCTAACCCTAACCCTAACCCTAACCCTTGCCCTAACCATAACCCTAACCCTAATCCTAGCCCTAGCCCTAGCCCTAGACCTAACCCTAACCCTAACACTTACCGTGACCCTAACCCTAACCCTAGCCCTAGCCCTAGCCCTAGTCTAGCCCTAGCCCTAGCCCTAGCCCTAGCCCTAGCCCTAGCCCTAACCCTAACCCTAACCCTAGCCGTAGCCCTAACCTTGCCCTAGCCCTAGCCCTAATGCTAGCCCAAGACCTAGCCCTAGCCTTAGTCCTAGCCCTAACCCTAACCCTTAACCTAACCCTAACCCTAACCTTAGCCCTAACCCTAACCCTAACCCTAACCCTAGCCCTAGCCCTAGCCCTAGCCCTAACCCGAACCCTAACCCTAATCCTAGCCCTAGACCTAGCCCTAGCCTTAGCCCTAGCCCTAACCCTAACCATAAACCTAACCTTAACCCTAGTTCTAACCCTAGACCTAGCCCTAACCCGACCCCTAGTCTAGCCTAGCCCTATCCCTAGCCCTAGCCCTAACCCTAACCCTAACCCTAAACCTAGCCCTAAACCTAAACCGAGCCCTAGCCCTAGCCCTAGCCCTAACCATAACCCTAACCTTAGCCCTAGCCCTAGCCCTAGTCTAGCTCTAGCCCTAGCCCTAAAACTAACCCTAACCCTAATCCTAACCCTAGCCCGAGTCCTAGCCCTGGCCCTAGACATAACCCTAACCCTACCCCTAGCCCTAGACCTAACCCTAGCCCTATCCCTAACCCTAATGCTAACCCTAGCCCTAGCCCTAGCCCTAGCCCTAGCCCTAACCCTAACCCTAGCCCTAGCCCTATCCCTAGCCCTAGCCCTGACCCTAGCCATAACCCTAACCCTACCCCAGCCGTAGACCTAACCATAGCCCTATCCCTAACCCTAACCCTAACCCTAACCCTAGCCCTAACCATAACCCTAAACCTAATCCTAGCCCTAGACCTAGCCCTAGCCCTATCCCTAGACATAACCCTAACCCTACCCCTAGCCCTAGACCTAACCCTAGCCCTATCCCTAACTCTAACCCTAGCCCTAGCCCTAGCCCTAGCCCTAGACCTAACCCTAACCCTAACCCTAAACCTAACCCTAGCACTAACCCTAAGCCTAACCCTATCCTAGCCCTAGCCCTAGCCCTAGCCCTAGCCCTAACCCTAAACATAACCCTAACCCTAGTTATAACCCTAGCCCTAGCCCTAGCCCTAGCCCTAACTCTAGCCCTAGCCCTAACCCTAACACTAACCCTAACCCTAATCCTAACCCGAAACGTAGTCCTAACCCTAGCCCTATCCCTAACCCTAACCCTAACCTTAGTCCTAGCCCTAGCCCTAGACCTAGCACTAGCCCTAACCCTAACCCTAACCCTAACCTTAACCCTAACCCTAGCCCTAGCCCTAGCCCTAGCACTAGCCCTAGCCCTGGCCCTAGCCATAACCCTAACCCTACCCCTAGACCTAGACCTAACACTAGCCCTAGCCCTAACCCTAACCCTAACCCTAGCCCTAGCACTAGCCCTAGCCCTAGTCTACCTCTAGCCCTAGCTCTAGCCCTAGCCCTAGCCCTAGCCCTAACCCTAACCCTAGCCTAAACCTAGCCCTAGCCCTAGACCTAATCATAACCCTAACCTTAGCCCTAGCCCTAGCCCTAGTCTAGCTCTAGCCCTAGCCCTAAAACTAACCCTAACCCTAATCCTAACCCTAGCCCGAGCCCTAGCCCTAGCCCTAGCCCTAACCCTAACCCTTGCCCTAGCCCTAGCACTAGTCTAGCCCTAGCCCTAGCCCTAGCCCTTGCCCTAGCCCTAACCCTAACCCTAAACCTAACCCTAGCCCTAGCCCTAACCCTAACCCTAATCCTAGACCTAGCCCTAGCCCTAACCCTAACCCTAACCCTAATCCTAGCCCTAGCCCTAGCCCTAGCCCTAACACTAACCCTAACCGTAACCCTATCCCTAACCCTAAACCTAGCTCTAGCCCTAGCCCTAAACCTAACCCAAACCCTAACTCTAAACCTAGCACTAGCCCTAGCCCTAGTCCTTGCCCTAGACCTAGACCTAGCCCTAAACCTAACCCTAACCCTAACCCTAACCCTAGCCCTAGCCCTAGCCCTAGTCTAGCCCTAGCCCTAGCCCTAGCCCTAGCACTAACCCTAACCCTAACCCTAGCCCTAGCCCTAGACGTAAACCTAGCCCTAGCCCTAACCCTAACCCGACACTAGCCCTAGTCCTAGCCCTAGTCCTAGCCCTAGCCCTAGCCCTAACCCTAACCCTAAACATAGCCCTAGCCCTAGCCCTAGCCCTGGGCCTAGCCCTAGCCCTAGCCCTAGCCCTAAACCAAACCCTAATCCTAGCCCTAGCCCTAGACCTAACCCTAACCCTAGCCCTAACCCTAACCCTAACCCTAACCCTAGCCCTAGTCCTAGCCCTAGTCCTAGACCTAGCCCTAGCCCTAACCCTAACCCTAACCCTAGCCCTAGCACTTCCCCCAGAACTGGTCCTAGCCCTACCCCTAGCCCTAGCCCTAACCCTAGCCCTAGCCCTAGCCCTAACCCTAGCCCTAGCCCTAGCCCTAGCCCTAGCACTAAACCTAACACTAACCCTAACCCTAATCCTAACCCGAACCCTAGTAATAACCCTAGCCCTATCCCTCACCCTACTGCTAACCCTAAACCTAACCCTAGCCCTAGCCCTAGCCCTAGCCCTAGCCCTATCCCTAGCCCTAACCCTAACCCTAACCTTAACCTTAACCCTAGCCCTAGCCCTAGCCCTAGCCCTATCCCTAGCCCTATCCCTAGCCCTAACCCTAACCCTAACTTTAACCCTAACCCTAGCCCTAGGCCTAGCCATAGCCCTAGCCCTAGCCCTGGCCCTAGCCATAACCCTAAACCTACCCCTAGACCTAGACCTAACCCTAGCCCTAGCCCTAACCCTAATCCTAACCCTAGCCCTAGCTCTAGCCCTAGCCCTAGCCCTAACCCTAACCCTAACCCTAAACCTAACCCTAGCACTAACCCTAACCCTAACCCTAATCCTAGCCCTAGCCCTAGCCCTAGCCCTAGACCTAACCCTAACCCTTACCCTAACCCTAAACCTAGCCCTAACCCTAGCCCTAGCCCTAGCCCTAACCCTAACACTAACCCTAACCCTAACCCTACCCCTAGACCTAGACCTAACCCTAGCCATATCCCTAACACTAACCCTAGCCCTAGTCCTAGCCCTAGCACTATTCCTAAACCTAACCCTAACCCTAACCCTAACCCTTGCCCTAACCATAACCCTAACCCTAATCCTAGCCCTAGCCCTAGCCCTAGACCTAACCCTACCCTAACACTTACAGTGACAATAACCCTAACCCTAGCCCTAGCCCTAGCCCTAGTCTAGCCCTAGCCCTAGCCCTAGCCCTTGCCCTAGCCCTAACCCTAACCCTAACCCTAGCCGTAGCCCTAACCTTGCCCTAGCCCTAGCCCTAATGCTAGCCCAAGACCTAGCCCTAGCCTTAGTCCTAGCCCTAACCCTAACCCTTAACCTAACCCTAACCCTAACCTTAGCCCTAACCCTAACCCTAACCCTAACCCTAGCCCTAGCCCTAGCCCTAGCCCTAACCCGAAACCTAACCCTAATCCTAGCCCTAGACCTAGCCCTAGCCTTAGCCCTAGCCCTAACCCTAACCATAAACCTAACCTTAACCCTAGTTCTAACCCTAGACCTAGCCCTAGCCCAAGCCCTAGTCTACCCCTAGCCCTAGCCCTAGCCCTAGAACTAGCCCTAGCCCTAGCCCTAACCCTAAACCTAGCCCTAGCCCTAGCCCTAACCCGACCCCTAGTCTAGCCTAGCCCTAGCCCTAGCCCTAACCCTAACCCTAACCCTTAACCTAGCCCTAAACCTAAACCGAGCCCTAGCCCTAGCCCTAGCCCTAGCCCTAACCATAACCCTAACCTTAGCCCTAGCCCTAGCCCTAGTCAGGCTCTAGCCCTAGCCCTAAAACTAACCCTAACCCTAATTCTAACCCTAGCCCTAGCCCTAGCCCTAGCCATAGCCCTAACCCTAACCCTAGCCCTAGCCCTAGCCCTAGCCCTAACCCTGACCCTAGCCATAACCCTAACCCTACCCCAGCCGTAGACCTAACCATAGCCCTATCCCTAACTCTAACCCTAACCCTAGCCCTAACCATAACCCTAAACCTAATCCTAGCCCTAGACCTAGCCCTAGCCCTATCCCTAGACATAACCCTAAACCTACCCCTAGCCCTAGACCTAACCCTAGCCCTATCCCTAATTCTAACCCTAGCCCTAGCCCTAGCCCTAGACCTAGCCCTAGCCCTAGACCTAACCCTAACCATAACCCTAAACCTAACCCTAGCACTAACCCTAAGCCTAACCCTAATCCTAGC
>OX463233.1:151254879-151257379 GCA_949820135.1 Sylvilagus floridanus
CTAACCCTAAACCTAACCCTAACCCTAAACTTATCCCTAACCCTAACCCTAACCCTAGACCTAGCCCTAGCCCTAACCCTAACCCTAACCCTAATCCTAGCCCTAGACCTAGCCCTAGCCTTAGCCCTAGCCCTAACCCTAGCCCTAAACCTAAAACTAACCCTAGTTCTAACCCTAGCCCTAGCCCTAGCCCTAGCCCTAGTCTAGCCCTAGCCCTAGCCCTAGCCCTAGCCCTAGCCCTAGCCCTAGCCCAAACCCTAACCCTAGCCCTAACCCTACCCCTAACCCGAGCCCTAACCCTAACCCTAACCCAAGCCCTAGCCCTAGCACGACCCCTAGTCTAGCTTAGCCCTAGCCCTAGCCCTAGCCCTAACCCTAACCCTAACCCTAAACCTAAACCTAGCCCCAGCCCTAAACCTAGCACTACCCCTAACCCTAACCCTAACCCTAAACCTAGCCCTAGACCTAGCCCTAGCCCTAGTTCTAACCCTAGCCTTAACCCTAACCCTAACTTAACCCTAGCCCTAAACCTAACCCTAGCCCTAACACTAACCCTAACCCAAGCCCTAGCCCTAGACCTAGTCTAGCCCGAGCTCTAGCCCTAAACCTAACCCTAACCCTAATCCTAACCCTAGCCCAAACCCTAGCCCTGGCCCTAGCCATAACCCTAACACTACCCCTAGCCCTAGACCTAAACCTAGCCCTATCACTCACCCTAACCCTAACCCTAGACCAAGCCCTAGCTCTAGCCCTAGCCCTAAACCTAACCCTAGCCCTAGCCCTAGCCCTAGCCCTAGCCCTGGCCGTAGCCATAATCCTAACCCTACCCCTAGCCCTAGACCTAACCCTAGCCCTATCCCTAACCCTAACCCTAGCCCTAGCCCTAGCCCTAGCCCTAGGCCTATCCCTAGCCCTAGCCCTAGCCCTAACCCTAACCCTAACCCTAAACCTAAACCTAACCCTAGCACTAACCCTAACCCTAACCCCAATCCTAGCCCTAGCCCTAGCCCTAGCCCTAGCCCTAACCCTAACCCTTACCCTAACCCTAACCCGAACCCTAGTCCTAAAAATAGCCCTATCCCTAACCCTAACCCTAACCCTAACCCTAGCCCTAGCCCTATCCCTAGCCCTAACCCTAACCCTAACCATAACCCTAACCCTAACCCTAGCCCTAGCCCTAGCCCTAGACCTGGCCCTAGCCATAACCCTAAACCTACCCCTAGCCCTAGACCTAACCCTAGCCTTATCCCTAACCCTAACCCTAACCCTAGCCCTAGCCCTAGCCCTAGCCCTAGCCCTAGCCCTAACCCGAATGCTAACCCTAACTCTAGCCCTAACCATAACCCTAACCCTAATCTTAGCCCTAGCCCTAGCCCTAGCCGTAACCCTAAACCTTACCCTGACCCTAACCCTAACCCTAGCCCTAGCCCTAGCCCTATTCTAGCCCTAGCCATAGCCCTAGCCCTTGCCCTAGCCCTAAGCCTAACCCTAACCCTAAACCTATCCGTAGCCCTAACCCTAGCCCTAGCTCTAGCCCTAATCCTAGCCCTAGACCTAGCCCTAGCCTTAGCCCTAGCCCTAACCCTAACCCTAAACCTAACACTAACCCTAACCTTAGCCCTAACCCTAACCCTAAACCTAGCCCTAGCCCTAGCCCTAACCCTAACCCTAACCCTAATCCTAATCCTAGCCCTAGCCCTAGCCCTAGCCCTAGCACTAACCCTAACGCTTACCCTGACCCTAACACTAACCCTAGTTCTAACCCTAGCCCTAGCCCTAGTTTAGCCCTAGCCCTAGCCCTAGCGCTAACCCTAACCCTAGCCCTAACCCTAAACCTAGCCCTAGCCCTAACCTAACCCTAACCCTAGCCCTAGCCCTAGTCCTACCCCTAGTCTAGCCTAGCCCTAGCCCTAGCCCTAGCTCTAACCCTAACCTTAACCCTAAACCTAACCCTAGCCCTAGCCCTAAATCAACACTAGCCCTAACCCGAACCCTAACCCAAACCTAGACTTAGACCTAGCCCTAGGCCTAGCCCTACTCCTAGCCCTAGCCCTAACCCTAACCCTAACCCTAACCCTAACCCTTGCCTAACCCTAACCCTAGCCCTAGCACTAGCCCAAACCCTAACCCTAACCCTAGCCCTAGCCCTAGCCCTAGCCCTAGTCTAGCCCTAGCCCTACCCCTAACCCTAACCCTAGCCATTGCCCTAACCCTAACCCTAACCCTAGCCCTAACCCTAGCCCTAGTCTAGCCCTAGCCCTAGCCCTAGCCCTAGCCCTAACCCTAACCCTAACCCTAAACCTAAACCTAGGCCTAACCCTAAACCTTGCACTAGCCCTAACCCTATCCCTAACCCTAGCCCTAGACCTAACCCTGGCCCTAGCCCTTTTCCTAGCCCTAGCCCTAACCCTATCTAACCCTAACTCTAGCCCTAACCCTAACACTAGCCCTAGCCCTAGCCCTACCCTAAACCTAACCCTAGCCCTCGCCCTAGCCCTAG
>OX463233.1:151262379-151267379 GCA_949820135.1 Sylvilagus floridanus
TAGCCCTAGCCCTAGCCCTAGTCCTAGCACTAAACCTAACACTAACCCTAAACCTAATCCTAACACGAACCCTAGTAATAACCAAGGCCTATCCCTCACCCTAATGCTAACCCTAAACCTAACCCTAGCCCTAGCCCTAGCCCTAGCCCTAGCCCTAGCCCTAACCCTAACCCTAACCTTAACCCTAACCCTAGCCCTAGCCCTAGCCCTAGCCCTATCCCTACCCCTATCCCTAGCCCTAACCCTAACCCTAAATTTAACCCTAACCCTAGCCCTAGCCCTAGCCCTAGCCCTAGCCCTGGCCCTAGCCATAACCCTAAACCTACCCCTAGACCTAGAGCTAACCCTAGCCGTAGCCTTAACCCTAAACCTAACCCTCGCCCTAGCCCTAGCCCGAGCCCTAACCCTAGCCCTAGCCCTAACCCTAACCCTAACCCTAAACCTAACCCTAGCACTAACCCTAACCCTAACCCTAATCCTAGCCCTAGCCCTAGTCCTAGCCCTAGACCTAACCCTAACCCTTACCCTAACCCTAAACCTAGCCCTAACCATAGCCCTAGCCCTAGCCCTAGCCCTAACCCTAACACTAACCCTAACCCTAACCCTAACCCTAGACCTAGACCTAACCCTAGCCATATCCCTAACACTAACCCTAGCCCTAGTCCTAGCCCTAGCACTATTCCTAAACCTAACCCTAACCCTAACCCTAACCCTTGCCCTAACCATAACCCTAACCCTAATCCTAGCCCTAGCCCTAGCCCTAGACCTAACCCTAACCCTAACACTTACCGTGACCCTAACCCTAACCCTAGCCCTAGCCCTAGCCCTAGTCTAGCCCTAGCCCTAGCCCTAGCCCTAGCCCTAGCCCTAGCCCTAACCCTAACCCTAACCCTAGCCGTAGCCCTAACCTTGCCCTAGCCCTAGCCCTAGCCCTAATGCTAGCCCAAGACCTAGCCCTAGCCTTAGTCCTAGCCCTAACCCTAACCCTTAACCTAACCCTAACCCTAACCTTAGCCCTAACCCTAACCCTAACCCTAACCCTAGCCCTAGCCCTAGCCCTAGCCCTAACCCGAACCCTAACCCTAATCCTAGCCCTAGACCTAGCCCTAGCCTTAGCCCTAGCCCTAACCCTAACCATAAACCTAACCTTAACCCTAGTTCTAACCCTAGACCTAGCCCTAACCCGACCCCTAGTCTAGCCTAGCCCTATCCCTAGCCCTAGCCCTAACCCTAACCCTAACCCTAAACCTAGCCCTAAACCTAAACCGAGCCCTAGCCCTAGCCCTAGCCCTAACCATAACCCTAACCTTAGCCCTAGCCCTAGCCCAAGTCTAGCTCTAGCCCTAGCCCTAAAACTAACCCTAACCCTAATCCTAACCCTAGCCCGAGTCCTAGCCCTGGCCCTAGACATAACCCTAACCCTACCCCTAGCCCTAGACCTAACCCTAGCCCTATCCCTAACCCTAATGCTAACCCTAGCCCTAGCCCTAGCCCTAGCCCTAGCCCTAGCCCTAACCCTAACCCTAGCCCTAGCCCTATCCCTAGCCCTAGCCCTGACCCTAGCCATAACCCTAACCCTACCCCAGCCGTAGACCTAACCATAGCCCTATCCCTAACCCTAACCCTAACCCTAACCCTAGCCCTAACCATAACCCTAAACCTAATCCTAGCCCTAGACCTAGCCCTAGCCCTATCCCTAGACATAACCCTAACCCTACCCCTAGCCCTAGACCTAACCCTAGCCCTATCCCTAACTCTAACCCTAGCCCTAGCCCTAGCCCTAGCCCTAGACCTAACCCTAACCCTAACCCTAAACCTAACCCTAGCACTAACCCTAAGCCTAACCCTATCCTAGCCCTAGCCCTAGCCCTAGCCCTAGCCCTAACCCTAAACATAACCCTAACCCTAGTTATAACCCTAGCCCTAGCCCTAGCCCTAGCCCTAACTCTAGCCCTAGCCCTAACCCTAACACTAACCCTAACCCTAATCCTAACCCGAAACGTAGTCCTAACCCTAGCCCTATCCCTAACCCTAACCCTAACCTTAGTCCTAGCCCTAGCCCTAGACCTAGCACTAGCCCTAACCCTAACCCTAACCCTAACCTTAACCCTAACCCTAGCCCTAGCCCTAGCCCTAGCACTAGCCCTAGCCCTGGCCCTAGCCATAACCCTAACCCTACCCCTAGAACTAGACCTAACACTAGCCCTAGCCCTAACCCTAACCCTAACCCTAGCCCTAGCACTAGCCCTAGCCCTAGTCTACCCCTAGCCCTAGCTCTAGCCCTAGCCCTAGCCCTAGCCCTAACCCTAACCCTAGCCTAAACCTAGCCCTAGCCCTAGACCTAATCATAACCCTAACCTTAGCCCTAGCCCTAGCCCTAGTCTAGCTCTAGCCCTAGCCCTAAAACTAACCCTAACCCTAATCCTAACCCTAGCCCGAGCCCTAGCCCTAGCCCTAGCCCTAACCCTAACCCTTGCCCTAGCCCTAGCACTAGTCTAGCCCTAGCCCTAGCCCTAGCCCTTGCCCTAGCCCTAACCCTAACCCTAAACCTAACCCTAGCCCTAGCCCTAACCCTAACCCTAATCCTAGACCTAGCCCTAGCCCTAACCCTAACCCTAACCCTAATCCTAGCCCTAGCCCTAGCCCTAGCCCTAACACTAACCCTAACCGTAACCCTATCCCTAACCCTAAACCTAGCTCTAGCCCTAGCCCTAAACCTAACCCAAACCCTAACTCTAAACCTAGCACTAGCCCTAGCCCTAGTCCTTGCCCTAGACCTAGACCTAGCCCTAAACCTAACCCTAACCCTAACCCTAACCCTAGCCCTAGCCCTAGCCCTAGTCTAGCCCTAGCCCTAGCCCTAGCCCTAGCACTAACCCTAACCCTAACCCTAGCCCTAGCCCTAGCCCTAGTCTAGCCCTAGCCCTAGCCCTAGCCCTAGCCCTAGCCCTAGCCCTAACCCTAACCCTAACCCTAGCCGTAGCCCTAACCTTGCCCTAGCCCTAGCCCTAATGCTAGCCCAAGACCTAGCCCTAGCCTTAGTCCTAGCCCTAACCCTAACCCTTAACCTAACCCTAACCCTAACCTTAGCCCTAACCCTAACCCTAACCCTAACCCTAGCCCTAGCCCTAGCCCTAGCCCTAACCCGAACCCTAACCCTAATCCTAGCCCTAGACCTAGCCCTAGCCTTAGCCCTAGCCCTAACCCTAACCATAAACCTAACCTTAACCCTAGTTCTAACCCTAGACCTAGCCCTAACCCGACCCCTAGTCTAGCCTAGCCCTATCCCTAGCCCTAGCCCTAACCCTAACCCTAACCCTAAACCTAGCCCTAAACCTAAACCGAGCCCTAGCCCTAGCCCTAGCCCTAACCATAACCCTAACCTTAGCCCTAGCCCTAGCCCTAGTCTAGCTCTAGCCCTAGCCCTAAAACTAACCCTAACCCTAATCCTAACCCTAGCCCGAGTCCTAGCCCTGGCCCTAGACATAACCCTAACCCTACCCCTAGCCCTAGACCTAACCCTAGCCCTATCCCTAACCCTAATGCTAACCCTAGCCCTAGCCCTAGCCCTAGCCCTAGCCCTAGCCCTAACCATAACCCTAGCCCTAGCCCTATCCCTAGCCCTAGCCCTGACCCTAGCCATAACCCTAACCCTACCCCAGCCGTAGACCTAACCATAGCCCTATCCCTAACCCTAACCCTAACCCTAACCCTAGCCCTAACCATAACCCTAAACCTAATCCTAGCCCTAGACCTAGCCCTAGCCCTATCCCTAGACATAACCCTAACCCTACCCCTAGCCCTAGACCTAACCCTAGCCCTATCCCTAACTCTAACCCTAGCCCTAGCCCTAGCCCTAGCCCTAGACCTAACCCTAACCCTAACCCTAAACCTAACCCTAGCACTAACCCTAAGCCTAACCCTATCCTAGCCCTAGCCCTAGCCCTAGCCCTAGCCCTAACCCTAAACATAACCCTAACCCTAGTTATAACCCTAGCCCTAGCCCTAGCCCTAGCCCTAACTCTAGCCCTAGCCCTAACCCTAACACTAACCCTAACCCTAATCCTAACCCGAAACGTAGTCCTAACCCTAGCCCTATCCCTAACCCTAACCCTAACCTTAGTCCTAGCCCTAGCCCTAGACCTATCACTAGCCCTAACCCTAACCCTAACCCTAACCTTAACCCTAACCCTAGCCCTAGCCCTAGCCCTAGCACTAGCCCTAGCCCTGGCCCTAGCCATAACCCTAACCCTACCCCTAGACCTAGACCTAACACTAGCCCTAGCCCTAACCCTAACCCTAACCCTAGCCCTAGCACTAGCCCTAGCCCTAGTCTACCCCTAGCCCTAGCTCTAGCCCTAGCCCTAGCCCTAGCCCTAACCCTAACCCTAGCCTAAACCTAGCCCTAGCCCTAGACCTAATCATAACCCTAACCTTAGCCCTAGCCCTAGCCCTAGTCTAGCTCTAGCCCTAGCCCTAAAACTAACCCTAACCCTAATCCTAACCCTAGCCCGAGCCCTAGCCCTAGCCCTAGCCCTAACCCTAACCCTTGCCCTAGCCCTAGCACTAGTCTAGCCCTAGCCCTAGCCCTAGCCCTTGCCCTAGCCCTAACCCTAACCCTAAACCTAACCCTAGCCCTAGCCCTAACCCTAACCCTAATCCTAGACCTAGCCCTAGCCCTAACCCTAACCCTAACCCTAATCCTAGCCCTAGCCCTAGCCCTAGCCCTAACACTAACCCTAACCGTAACCCTATCCCTAACCCTAAACCTAGCTCTAGCCCTAGCCCTAAACCTAACCCAAACCCTAACTCTAAACCTAGCACTAGCCCTAGCCCTAGTCCTTGCCCTAGACCTAGACCTAGCCCTAAACCTAACCCTAACCCTAACCCTAACCCTAGCCCTAGCCCTAGCCCTAGTCTAGCCCTAGCCCTAGCCCTAGCCCTAGCACTAACCCTAACCCTAACCCTAGCCCTAGCCCTAGACGTAAACCTAGCCCTAG
>OX463233.1:151269879-151272379 GCA_949820135.1 Sylvilagus floridanus
CCTAACCCTAACCCTAACCCTAATCCTAGACCTAGCCCTAGCCCTAGCCATAGCCCTAACCCTAACACTTACCCTAACCCTAAACCTAGCCCTAAGCCTAGCACTAGCCCTAGCCCTAAACCTAACACTAACCCTAACCCTAATCCTAACCCGAATCCTAGTCCTAAGCCTAGCACTATCCCTAACCCTAACCCTAACCCTAGCCCTAGCCCTAGCACTAGCCCTAGCCCTATCCAAACCCTAACCCTAACCCTAACCCTAACACTAGCCCTAACCATAACCCTGACCCTAATCCTAGCCCTAGCCCTAGCCCTAGCCCTAACCTTAACCCTTACCGTGACGCTAACCCTAGCCCTAGACCTAGCCCTAGTCTAGCCCTAGACTTAGCCCTAGCCATAACCCTAACCCTAAACCTAACCCTAACCCTAAACTTAGCCCTAACCCTAACCCTAACCCTAGACCTAGCCCTAGCCCTAACCCTAACCCTAACCCTAATCCTAGCCCTAGACCTAGCCCTAGCCTTAGCCCTAGCCCTAACCCTAGCCCTAAACCTAAAACTAACCCTAGTTCTAACCCTAGCCCTAGCCCTAGCCCTAGCCCTAGTCTAGCCCTAGCCCTAGCCCTAGCCCTAGCCCTAGCCCTAGCCCTAGCCCAAACCCTAACCCTAGCCCTAACCCTACCCCTAACCCGAGCCCTAACCCTAACCCTAACCCAAGCCCTAGCCCTAGCACGACCCCTAGTCTAGCTTAGCCCTAGCCCTAGCCCTAGCCCTAACCCTAACCCTAACCCTAAACCTAAACCTAGCCCCAGCCCTAAACCTAGCACAACCCCTAACCCTAACACTAACCCTAAACCTAGCCCTAGACCTAGCCCTAGCCCTAGTTCTAACCCTAGCCTTAACCCTAACCCTAACTTAACCCTAGCCCTAAACCTAACCCTAGCCCTAACACTAACCCTAACCCAAGCCCTAGCCCTAGACCTAGTCTAGCCCGAGCTCTAGCCCTAAACCTAACCCTAACCCTAATCCTAACCCTAGCCCAAACCCTAGCCCTGGCCCTAGCCATAACCCTAACACTACCCCTAGCCCTAGACCTAAACCTAGCCCTATCACTCACCCTAACCCTAACCCTAGACCAAGCCCTAGCTCTAGCCCTAGCCCTAAACCTAACCCTAGCCCTAGCCCTAGCCCTAGCCCTAGCCCTGGCCGTAGCCATAATCCTAACCCTACCCCTAGCCCTAGACCTAACCCTAGCCCTATCCCTAACCCTAACCCTAGCCCTAGCCCTAGCCCTAGCCCTAGGCCTATCCCTAGCCCTAGCCCTAGCCCTAACCCTAACCCTAACCCTAAACCTAAACCTAACCCTAGCACTAACCCTAACCCTAACCCCAATCCTAGCCCTAGCCCTAGCCCTAGCCCTAGCCCTAACCCTAACCCTTACCCTAACCCTAACCCGAACCCTAGTCCTAAAAATAGCCCTATCCCTAACCCTAACCCTAACCCTAACCCTAGCCCTAGCCCTATCCCTAGCCCTAACCCTAACCCTAACCATAACCCTAACCCTAACCCTAGCCCTAGCCCTAGCCCTAGACCTGGCCCTAGCCATAACCCTAAACCTACCCCTAGCCCTAGACCTAACCCTAGCCTTATCCCTAACCCTAACCCTAACCCTAGCCCTAGCCCTAGCCCTAGCCCTAGCCCTAGCCCTAACCCGAATGCTAACCCTAACTCTAGCCCTAACCATAACCCTAACCCTAATCTTAGCCCTAGCCCTAGCCCTAGCCGTAACCCTAAACCTTACCCTGACCCTAACCCTAACCCTAGCCCTAGCCCTAGCCCTATTCTAGCCCTAGCCATAGCCCTAGCCCTTGCCCTAGCCCTAAGCCTAACCCTAACCCTAAACCTATCCGTAGCCCTAACCCTAGCCCTAGCTCTAGCCCTAATCCTAGCCCTAGACCTAGCCCTAGCCTTAGCCCTAGCCCTAACCCTAACCCTAAACCTAACACTAACCCTAACCTTAGCCCTAACCCTAACCCTAAACCTAGCCCTAGCCCTAGCCCTAACCCTAACCCTAACCCTAATCCTAATCCTAGCCCTAGCCCTAGCCCTAGCCCTAGCACTAACCCTAACGCTTACTCTGACCCTAACACTAACCCTAGTTCTAACCCTAGCCCTAGCCCTAGTTTAGCCCTAGCCCTAGCCCTAGCCCTAGCGCTAACCCTAACCCTAGCCCTAACCCTAAACCTAGCCCTAGCCCTAACCTAACCCTAACCCTAGCCCTAGCCCTAGTCCTACCCCTAGTCTAGCCTAGCCCTAGCCCTAGCCCTAGCTCTAACCCTAACCTTAACCCTAAACCTAACCCTAGCCCTAGCCCTAAATCAACACTAGCCCTAACCCGAACCCTAACCCAAACCTAGACTTAGACCTAGCCCTAGGCCTAGCCCTACTCCTAGCCCTAGCCCTAACCCTAACCCTAACCCTAACCCTAACCCTTGCCTAACC
>OX463233.1:151279879-151282379 GCA_949820135.1 Sylvilagus floridanus
AGCCCTAACCCTAGCCCTAGCCCTAGCCCTGGCCCTAGCCATAACCCTAACACTACCCCTAGCCCTAGACCTAAACCTACCCTATCACTCACCCTAACCCTAACCCTAGACCAAGCCCTAGCTCTAGCCCTAGCCCTAACCCTAACCCTAGCCCTAGCCCTAGCCCTAGCCCTAGCCCTGGCCCTAGCCATAATCCTAACCCTACCCCTAGCCCTAGACCTAACCCTAGCCCTATCCTTAACCCTAACCCTAGCCCTAGCCCTAGCCCTAGCCCTAGGCCTATCCCTAGACCTAGCCCTAGCCCTAACCCTAACCCTAAACCTAAACCTAACCCTAGCACTAACCCTAACCCTAACCCCAATCCTAGCCCTAGCCCTAGCCCTAGCCCTAGCCCTAGCCCTAACCCTAACCCTTACCCTAACCCTAACCCTAGCCCTAGCCCTATCCCTAGCCCTAACCCTAACCCTAACCATAACCCTAACCCTAACCCTAGCCCTAGCCCTAGCCCTAGCCCTAGACCTGGCCCTAGCCATAACCCTAAACCTACCCCTAGCCCTAGACCTAACCATAGCCTTATCCCTAACCCTAACCCTAACCCTAGCCCTAGCCCTAGCCCTAGCCCTAGCCCTAACCCGAATGCTAACCCTAACGCTAGCCCTAACCATAACCCTAACCCTAATCTTAGCCCTAGCCCTAGCCCTAGCCGTAACCATAACCCTTATACTGACACTAACCCTAACCCTAGCCCTAGCCCTAGCCCTATTCTAGCCCTAGCCATAGCCCTAGCCCTTGCCCTAGCCCTAACCCTAACCCTAACCCTAAACCTATCCGTAGCCCTAACCCTAGCCCTAGCTCTAGCCCTAATCCTAGCCCTAGACCTAGCCCTAGCCTTAGCCCTAGCCCTAAACCTAACCCTAAACCTAACACTAACCCTAACCTTAGCCCTAACCCTAACCCTAAACCTAGCCCTAGCCCTAGCCCTAACCCTAACCCTAACCCTAATCCTAATCCTAGCCCTAGCCCTAGCCCTAGCCCTAGCCCTAACCCTAACGCTTACCCTGACCCTAACACTAACCCTAGTTCTAACCCTAGCCCTAGCCCTAGTTTAGCCCTAGCCCTAGCCCTAGCCCTAGCGCTAACCCTAACCCTAGCCCTAACCCTAAACCTAGCCCTAGCCCTAACCTAACCCTAACCCTAGCCCTAGCCCTAGTCCTACCCCTAGTCTAGCCTAGCCCTAGCCCTAGCCCTAGCTCTAACCCTAACCTTAACCCTAAACCTAACCCTAGCCCTAGCCCTAAATCAACACTAGCCCTAACCCGAACCCTAACCCAAACCTAGACTTAGACCTAGCCCTAGGCCTAGCCCTACTCCTAGCCCTAGCCCTAACCCTAACCCTAACCCTAACCCTAACCCTTGCCTAACCCTAACCCTAGCCCTAGCACTAGCCCAAACCCTAACCCTAACCCTAGCCCTAGCCCTAGCCCTAGTCTAGCCCTAGCCCTACCCCTAACCCTAACCCTAGCCATTGCCCTAACCCTAACCCTAACCCTAGCCCAAACCCTAGCCCTAGTCTAGCCCTAGCCCTAGCCCTAGCCCTAGCCCTAACCCTAACCCTAACCCTAAACCTAAACCTAGGCCTAACCCTAAACCTTGCACTAGCCCTAACCCTAGCCCTAACCCTAGCCCTAGACCTAACCCTGGCCCTAGCCCTTTTCCTAGCCCTAGCCCTAACCCTATCTAACCCTAACTCTAGCCCTAACCCTAACACTAGCCCTAGCCCTAGCCCTACCCTAAACCTAACCCTAGCCCTCGCCCTAGCCCTAGTCTAGCCCTAGACCTATCCCTAACGCTAAACCGAACCCAAACCCTAAACCTAACCCTAGCCCTAGCCCTAACCCTAGCCCCAGCCCTAACACTAAAAGTACCCTAACCCTAGCCCTAGAACTAGCCCTAGCCCTAGCCCTAGCCCTAGCCCTAACCCTAACCCTAACCCTACCCTAGCCCTAGCCCTAACCCTAAACCTAATGTTAGACCTAGCCCAAGTCCCTAACCCTAACCCTAACCCTAACCCTAACCCTAATCCTAGCCCTAGCCCTAGCCCTAGCCCTAGCCCTAACCCTAACCCTAACCCTATCCCTAACCCTAAACCTAGCCCTAGCCCTAGCCCTAACCCTAACCCAAACCCTAACTCTAACCCTAGCACTAGCCCTAGCCCTAGTCCTTGCCCTAGCCCTAGCCCTAGCCCTAAACCTAACCCTAACCCTAACACTAACCCTAGCCCTAGACCTAGCCCTAGACTTAACCCTAACCCTAACCCTAACCCTAGCCTATCCCTAACACTAGCCCTAGCCCTAAACCTAACCCTAACACTAACCACAGCCCTAGCCCTAGCCCTAGCCCTAACCCTAAACCTAGCCCTAGCCCTAGCCCTAGCCCTAGCCCTAGCCCTAACACTCACCCTAACCCTAGCTCTAGCCCTAGTCCTAACCCTAGCCCTAGA
>OX463233.1:151287379-151292379 GCA_949820135.1 Sylvilagus floridanus
ACCTAGCCCTAACCCTAGCCCTAGCCCTAGCCCTAACCCTAACACTAACCCTAACCCTAACCCTACCCCTAGACCTAGACCTAACCCTAGCCATATCCCTAACACTAACCCTAGCCCTAGTCCTAGCCCTAGCACTATTCCTAAACCTAACCCTAACCCTAACCCTAACCCTTGCCCTAACCATAACCCTAACCCTAATCCTAGCCCTAGCCCTAGCCCTAGACCTAACCCTACCCTAACACTTACAGTGACAATAACCCTAACCCTAGCCCTAGCCCTAGCCCTAGTCTAGCCCTAGCCCTAGCCCTAGCCCTTGCCCTAGCCCTAACCCTAACCCTAACCCTAGCCGTAGCCCTAACCTTGCCCTAGCCCTAGCCCTAATGCTAGCCCAAGACCTAGCCCTAGCCTTAGTCCTAGCCCTAACCCTAACCCTTAACCTAACCCTAACCCTAACCTTAGCCCTAACCCTAACCCTAACCCTAACCCTAGCCCTAGCCCTAGCCCTAGCCCTAACCCGAAACCTAACCCTAATCCTAGCCCTAGACCTAGCCCTAGCCTTAGCCCTAGCCCTAACCCTAACCATAAACCTAACCTTAACCCTAGTTCTAACCCTAGACCTAGCCCTAGCCCAAGCCCTAGTCTACCCCTAGCCCTAGCCCTAGCCCTAGAACTAGCCCTAGCCCTAGCCCTAACCCTAAACCTAGCCCTAGCCCTAGCCCTAACCCGACCCCTAGTCTAGCCTAGCCCTAGCCCTAGCCCTAACCCTAACCCTAACCCTTAACCTAGCCCTAAACCTAAACCGAGCCCTAGCCCTAGCCCTAGCCCTAGCCCTAACCATAACCCTAACCTTAGCCCTAGCCCTAGCCCTAGTCAGGCTCTAGCCCTAGCCCTAAAACTAACCCTAACCCTAATTCTAACCCTAGCCCTAGCCCTAGCCCTAGCCCTAACCCTAACCCTAGCCCTAGCCCTAGCCCTAGCCCTAACCCTGACCCTAGCCATAACCCTAACCCTACCCCAGCCGTAGACCTAACCATAGCCCTATCCCTAACTCTAACCCTAACCCTAGCCCTAACCATAACCCTAAACCTAATCCTAGCCCTAGACCTAGCCCTAGCCCTATCCCTAGACATAACCCTAAACCTACCCCTAGCCCTAGACCTAACCCTAGCCCTATCCCTAACTCTAACCCTAGCCCTAGCCCTAGCCCTAGACCTAGCCCTAGCCCTAGACCTAACCCTAACCATAACCCTAAACCTAACCCTAGCACTAACCCTAAGCCTAACCCTAATCCTAGCCCTAGCCCTAGCCCTAGCCCTAGCCCTAACCCTAAACCTAACCCTAACCCTAGTTATAACCCTAGCCCTAGCCCTAGCCCTAGCCCTAACCCTAGCCCTAGCCCTAACCCTAACACTAACCCTAACCCTAATCCTAACCCGAAACCTAGTCCTAACCCTAGCCCTATCCCTAACCCTAACCCTAACCCTAACCTTAGTCCTAGCCCTAGCCCTAGCCCTAGCCCTAGCCCTAGCCCAAACCCTAACCCTAACCATATCCCTAACCCTAGCCCTAGCCCTAGCCCTAGCCCTATCCCTGGCCCTAACCCTAACCCTAACCCTAATCCTAGACCTAGCCCTAGCCCTAGCCCTAGCCCTAACCCTAACACTTACCCTAACCCTAAACCTAGCCCTAAGCCTAGCACTAGCCCTAGCCCTAAACCTAACACTAACCCTAACCCTAATCCTAACCCGAATCCTAGTCCTAAGCCTAGCACTATCCCTAACCCTAACCCTAACCCTAGCCCTAGCCCTAGCACTAGCCCTAGCCCTATTCCAAACCCTAACCCTAACCCTAACCCTAACACTAGCCCTAACCATAACCCTGACCCTAATCCTAGCCCTAGCCCTAGCCCTAGCCCTAACCTTAACCCTTACCGTGACGCTAACCCTAGCCCTAGACCTAGCCCTAGTCTAGCCCTAGACTTAGCCCTAGCCATAACCCTAACCCTAAACCTAACCCTAACCCTAAACTTAGCCCTAACCCTAACCCTAACCCTAGACCTAGCCCTAGCCCTAACCCTAACCCTAACCCTAATCCTAGCCCTAGACCTAGCCCTAGCCTTAGCCCTAGCCCTAACCCTAGCCCTAAACCTAAAACTAACCCTAGTTCTAACCCTAGCCCTAGCCCTAGCCCTAGCCCTAGTCTAGCCCTAGCCCTAGCCCTAGCCCTAGCCCTAGCCCAAACCCTAACCCTAGCCCTAACCCTACCCCTAACCCGAGCCCTAACCCTAACCCTAACCCAAGCCCTAGCCCTAGCACGACCCCTAGTCTAGCTTAGCCCTAGCCCTAGCCCTAGCCCTAACCCTAACCCTAACCCTAAACCTAAACCTAGCCCCAGCCCTAAACCTAGCACTACCCCTAACCCTAACCCTAACCCTAAACCTAGCCCTAGACCTAGCCCTAGCCCTAGTTCTAACCCTAGCCTTAACCCTAACCCTAACTTAACCCTAGCCCTAAACCTAACCCTAGCCCTAACACTAACCCTAACCCAAGCCCTAGCCCTAGACCTAGTCTAGCCCGAGCTCTAGCCCTAAACCTAACCCTAACCCTAATCCTAACCCTAGCCCAAACCCTAGCCCTGGCCCTAGCCATAACCCTAACACTACCCCTAGCCCTAGACCTAAACCTAGCCCTATCACTCACCCTAACCCTAACCCTAGACCAAGCCCTAGCTCTAGCCCTAGCCCTAAACCTAACCCTAGCCCTAGCCCTAGCCCTAGCCCTAGCCCTGGCCGTAGCCATAATCCTAACCCTACCCCTAGCCCTAGACCTAACCCTAGCCCTATCCCTAACCCTAACCCTAGCCCTAGCCCTAGCCCTAGCCCTAGGCCTATCCCTAGCCCTAGCCCTAGCCCTAACCCTAACCCTAACCCTAAACCTAAACCTAACCCTAGCACTAACCCTAACCCTAACCCCAATCCTAGCCCTAGCCCTAGCCCTAGCCCTAGCCCTAACCCTAACCCTTACCCTAACCCTAACCCGAACCCTAGTCCTAAAAATAGCCCTATCCCTAACCCTAACCCTAACCCTAACCCTAGCCCTAGCCCTATCCCTAGCCCTAACCCTAACCCTAACCATAACCCTAACCCTAACCCTAGCCCTAGCCCTAGCCCTAGACCTGGCCCTAGCCATAACCCTAAACCTACCCCTAGCCCTAGACCTAACCCTAGCCTTATCCCTAACCCTAACCCTAACCCTAGCCCTAGCCCTAGCCCTAGCCCTAGCCCTAGCCCTAGCCCTAACCCGAATGCTAACCCTAACTCTAGCCCTAACCATAACCCTAACCCTAATCTTAGCCCTAGCCCTAGCCCTAGCCGTAACCCTAACCCTTACCCTGACCCTAACCCTAACCCTAGCCCTAGCCCTAGCCCTATTCTAGCCCTAGCCATAGCCCTAGCCCTTGCCCTAGCCCTAAGCCTAACCCTAACCCTAACACTAACCCTAACCTTAGCCCTAACCCTAACCCTAAACCTAGCCCTAGCCCTAGCCCTAACCCTAACCCTAACCCTAATCCTAATCCTAGCCCTAGCCCTAGCCCTAGCCCTAGCACTAACCCTAACGCTTACCCTGACCCTAACACTAACCCTAGTTCTAACCCTAGCCCTAGCCCTAGTTTAGCCCTAGCCCTAGCCCTAGCCCTAGCGCTAACCCTAACCCTAGCCCTAACCCTAAACCTAGCCCTAGCCCTAACCTAACCCTAACCCTAGCCCTAGCCCTAGTCCTACCCCTAGTCTAGCCTAGCCCTAGCCCTAGCCCTAGCTCTAACCCTAACCTTAACCCTAAACCTAACCCTAGCCCTAGCCCTAAATCAACACTAGCCCTAACCCGAACCCTAACCCAAACCTAGACTTAGACCTAGCCCTAGGCCTAGCCCTACTCCTAGCCCTAGCCCTAACCCTAACCCTAACCCTAACCCTAACCCTTGCCTAACCCTAACCCTAGCCCTAGCACTAGCCCAAACCCTAACCCTAACCCTAGCCCTAGCCCTAGCCCTAGCCCTAGTCTAGCCCTAGCCCTACCCCTAACCCTAACCCTAGCCATTGCCCTAACCCTAACCCTAACCCTAGCCCTAACCCTAGCCCTAGTCTAGCCCTAGCCCTAGCCCTAGCCCTAGCCCTAACCCTAACCCTAACCCTAAACCTAAACCTAGGCCTAACCCTAAACCTTGCACTAGCCCTAACCCTATCCCTAACCCTAGCCCTAGACCTAACCCTGGCCCTAGCCCTTTTCCTAGCCCTAGCCCTAACCCTATCTAACCCTAACTCTAGCCCTAACCCTAACACTAGCCCTAGCCCTAGCCCTACCCTAAACCTAACCCTAGCCCTCGCCCTAGCCCTAGTCTAGCCCTAGACCATTCCCTAACGCTAAACCGAACCCAAACCCTAAACCTAACCCTAGCCCTAGCCCTAACCCTAGCCCCAGCCCTAACACTAAAAGTACCCTAACCCTAGCCCTAGAACTAGCCCTAGCCCTAGCCCTAGCACTAGCCCTAACCCTAACCCTAACCCTACCCTAGCCCTAGCCCTAACCCTAAACCTAATGTTAGACCTAGCCCAAGTCCCTAACCCTAACCCTAACCCTAACCCTAACCCTAACCCTAATCCTAGCCCTAGCCCTAGCCCTAGCCCTAGCCCTAACCCTAACCCTAACCCTAACCCTATCCCTAACCCTAAACCTAGCCCTAGCCCTAGCCCTAACCCTAACCCAAACCCTAACTCTAACCCTAGCACTAGCCCTAGCCCTAGTCCTTGCCCTAGCCCTAGCCCTATCCCTAAACCTAACCCTAACCCTAACACTAACCCTAGCCCTAGACCTAGCCCTAGACTTAACCCTAACCCTAACCCTAACCCTAGCCTATCCCTAACACTAGCCCTAGCCCTAAACCTAACCCTAACACTAACCACAGCCCTAGCCCTAGCCCTAGCCCTAACCCTAAACCTAGCC
>OX463233.1:151294879-151297379 GCA_949820135.1 Sylvilagus floridanus
CCTAGCCCTAAACCTAACACTAACCCTAACCCTAATCCTAACCCGAATCCTAGTCCTAAGCCTAGCACTATCCCTAACCCTAACCCTAACCCTAACCCTAACCCTAGCCCTAGCCCTAGCACTAGCCCTAGCCCTATTCCAAACCCTAACCCTAACCCTAACCCTAACCCTAGCCCTAACCATAACCCTGACCCTAATCCTAGCCCTAGCCCTAGCCCTAGCCCTAACCTTAACCCTTACCGTGACGCTAACCCTAGCCCTAGACATAGCCCTAGTCTAGCCCTAGACTTAGCCCTAGCCATAACCCTAACCCTAAACCTAACCCTAACCCTAAACTTAGCCCTAACCCTAACCCTAACCCTAGACCTAGCCCTAGCCCTAACCCTAACCCTAACCCTAATCCAAGCCCTAGACCTAGCCCTAGCCTTAGCCCTAGCCCTAACCCTAGCCCTAAACCTAAAACTAACCCTAGTTCTAACCCTAGCCCTAGCCCTAGCCCTAGCCCTAGTCTAGCCCTAGCCCTAGCCCTAGCCCTAGCCCTAGCCCAAACCCTAACCCTAACCCTAGCCCAAACCCTACCCCTAGCCCGAGCCCTAACCCTAACCCTAACCCAAGCCCTAGCCCTAGCACGACCCCTAGTCTAGCTTAGCCCTAGCCCTAGCCCTAGCCCTAACCCTAACCCTAACCCTAAACCTAAACCTAGCCCCAGCCCTAAACCTAGCACTACCCCTAACCCTAACCCTAACCCTAAACCTAGCCCTAGACCTAGCCCTAGCCCTAGCCCTAGTTCTAACCCTAGCCTTAACCCTAACCCTAACTTAACCCTAGCCCTAAACCTAACCCTAGCCCTAACACTAACCATAACCCAAGCCCTAGCCCTAGACCTAGTCTAGCCCGAGCTCTAGCCCTAAACCTAACCCTAACCCTAATCCTAACCCTAGCCCAAACCCTAGCCCTGGCCCTAGCCATAACCCTAACACTACCCCTAGCCCTAGACCTAAACCTACCCTATCACTCACCCTAACCCTAACCCTAGACCAAGCCCTAGCTCTAGCCCTAGCCCTAACCCTAACCCTAGCCCTAGGCCTAGCCCTAGCCCTAGCCCTGGCCCTAGCCATAATCCTAACCCTACCCCTAGCCCTAGACCTAACCCTAGCCCTATCCTTAACCCTAACCCTAGCCCTAGCCCTAGCCCTAGCCCTAGGCCTATCCCTAGCCCTAGCCCTAGCCCTAACCCTAACCCTAACCCTAAACCTAAACCTAACCCTAGCACTAACCCTAACCCTAACCCCAATCCTAGCCCTAGCCCTAGCCCTAGCCCTAGCCCTAGCCCTAACCCTAACCCTTACCCTAACCCTAACCCTAGCCCTAGCCCTATCCCTAGCCCTAACCCTAACCCTAACCATAACCCTAACCCTAACCCTAGCCCTAGCCCTAGCCCTAGCCCTAGACCTGGCCCTAGCCATAACCCTAAACCTACCCCTAGCCCTAGACCTAACCATAGCCTTATCCCTAACCCTAACCCTAACCCTAGCCCTAGCCCTAGCCCTAGCCCTAGCCCTAACCCGAATGCTAACCCTAACGCTAGCCCTAACCATAACCCTAACCCTAATCTTAGCCCTAGCCCTAGCCCTAGCCGTAACCATAACCCTTATACTGACACTAACCCTAACCCTAGCCCTAGCCCTAGCCCTATTCTAGCCCTAGCCATAGCCCTAGCCCTTGCCCTAGCCCTAACCCTAACCCTAACCCTAAACCTATCCGTAGCCCTAACCCTAGCCCTAGCTCTAGCCCTAATCCTAGCCCTAGACCTAGCCCTAGCCTTAGCCCTAGCCCTAAACCTAACCCTAAACCTAACACTAACCCTAACCTTAGCCCTAACCCTAACCCTAAACCTAGCCCTAGCCCTAGCCCTAACCCTAACCCTAACCCTAATCCTAATCCTAGCCCTAGCCCTAGCCCTAGCCCTAGCCCTAACCCTAACGCTTACCCTGACCCTAACACTAACCCTAGTTCTAACCCTAGCCCTAGCCCTAGTTTAGCCCTAGCCCTAGCCCTAGCCCTAGCGCTAACCCTAACCCTAGCCCTAACCCTAAACCTAGCCCTAGCCCTAACCTAACCCTAACCCTAGCCCTAGCCCTAGTCCTACCCCTAGTCTAGCCTAGCCCTAGCCCTAGCCCTAGCTCTAACCCTAACCTTAACCCTAAACCTAACCCTAGCCCTAGCCCTAAATCAACACTAGCCCTAACCCGAACCCTAACCCAAACCTAGACTTAGACCTAGCCCTAGGCCTAGCCCTACTCCTAGCCCTAGCCCTAACCCTAACCCTAACCCTAACCCTAACCCTTGCCTAACCCTAACCCTAGCCCTAGCACTAGCCCAAACCCTAACCCTAACCCTAGCCCTAGCCCTAGCCCTAGTCTAGCCCTAGCCCTACCCCTAACCCTAACCCTAGCCATTGCCCTAACCCTAACCCTAACCCTAGCCCAAACCCTAGCCC
>OX463233.1:151302379-151322379 GCA_949820135.1 Sylvilagus floridanus
TGCTAGCCCTGGCCCTAGCCCTAACCCTAACCCTAACCCTAATCCTAGCCCTAGCCCTAGCCCTAACCCAAGCCCTAACCCTAACCCTAACCGTAACCCTATCCCTAACCCTAAACCTGGCCCTAGCCCTAGCCCTAACCCTAACCCAAACCCTAACTCTAACCCTAGCACTAGCCCTAGCCCTAGTCCTTGCCCTAGTCCTAGCCCTAGCCCTAAACCTAACCCTAAACCTAACCCTAACCCTAGCCCTAGCCCTAGCTCTAGACTTAACCCTAACCCTAACCCTAACCCTAGCCTATCCCTAACCCTAGCCCTAGCCCTAAACCTAACCCTAACACTAACCCCAGCCCTAGCCCTAGCCCTAGACCTAACCCTAAACCTAGCCCTAGCCCTAGCCCTAGCCCTAACACTCATCCTAACCCTAGCCCTAGCCCTAGTCCTAACCCTAGCCCTAGACCAAGCCCTAGCCCTAGCCCTAGCCCTAACCCTAACCCTAACCCTAGCATTAGCTCTAGATCTAGCGTTAGCCCTAACCCTAGCCCTAGCCATAGACCTAACCCTAACACTAACCCTAGCCCTAACCCTAGCCCTAGCACTAGCCCTAGCCCTAGCCCTAGCCCTAACCCTAAACCTTACCCTAACACTAACCCTATCCCTAACCCTAACCCTAGCCCTAGCCCTAACCCTAACCCTAACCCTAGCCCTAGCCCTAGGCCAAGCCCTAGCCCTAGCCCTAGCACTAACCCTAACCGTAGCCCTAAACAAAGACCTTGCCCTAGCCCTAGCCCTAGCCCTAACCCTAACACTAACACTAACCCTACCATAGCCTTAACCCTAATTCTAGCCCTAACCCTAACCATAGCCCTAGCCCTAACCCTAACCCTAACCCTAGCCCTAACCCTAACCCTAACCCTAAACCTAACCCTAGACCTAGCCCTAAAACTAGCACTAGCACTAACCCTAACACTAACCCTAAACCTAGCCCTAGACCTACCCCTAGCCCTAGCTCTAGTCCTAGCCCTAGCCCTAACCCTAACCCTAACCCTAACCCTAGCCCTAAAACTAACCCTAACCCTAGCCCTAGCTCTAATCCTAAACCTAACCCTAGCCCTAGCCATAGCCCTAGCCCTAGTGCTAGTCTAGCCCGAGCCCTAGCCCTAGCACCAGCCCTAGCCCTAACCCTAAACCTAGCCCTAACCCTAACCCTAGCCATAGCCCTAACCCTAACCCTAACCCTAGCCCTAGCCCTAGCCCTAGCCCTAGTCTAGCCCTAGCCCTAGCCCAAGCCCTAGCCCTAGGCCTAACCATAACCCTAAACCTAAAACTAGGCCTAGCCCTAAACCTAGCACTGGCCCTAACCCTAACCCTAACCCTAGCCCTAGACCTAGCCCTAACCCTAGCCCTAGTCCTAACACTAGCCCTACTCCTAGCCCTAGCCCTAACCCTAACCCTAACCCTAACCCTAACTCTAGCCCTAGCCCTAAGCCTAACGCTAATGCTAGACCTAGCCCTAGCCCTAACCCTAGCCCAAGCACTAACACTAATTCTAACCCTAACCCTAGCCCTTGACCTAGCTCTAGCCCTTGCCCTAGCACTAGCCCTAGCCTAACACAAACCCTAAACCTAACCCTAGCCCTAGCCCTAACCCTAACCCTAATGCTAGAACTAGCCCTAGCCCTAACCCTAATCCTAACCCTAATCCTAGCCCTAGCCCTAGCCCTAGCCCTAACCCTAACCCTAACCCTGGCCCTATCCCTAACCCTAGCCCTAGCCCTAACCCTAACCCTAGCCCTAACCCTAGCCCTAGCCCTAGACCTAGCCCTAACCCTAACCCTAACCCTAGCCATAGCACTAGACCTTGTCCTTGCCCTAGCCCTAGCCCTAGCCCTAAACCTAACCCTAACCCAAACCCTAACCCTAGCCCTAACCCTAACCCTAGCCCTAAACCTAGCCCTAGCCCTAGCCCTAGCCCTAGCCCTAACCCTAATCCTAACCCTAACCCTAAACCTAGCCCTAGGCCTAGCCGTAGCCCTAACCCGAACCCTGACCCTAACACTAACCTTTGCCCTAGCCCTAGCCCTAGCCCTAACCGTAACATTAACCCTAGCTCTAGCCCTAGCCCTAGGCATAGCCCTAACCCTTGCCCTAGCCCTAGCCCTAGCCCTAGCCCTAACCGTAACATTAACCATAGCTCTAGCCCTAGCCCTAGGCCTAGCCCTAACCCTCGCCCTAGCCCTAGCCCTAGACCTAGCCCTAGCCTTAGCCCTAGCCCTAACCCTAACCATAAACCTAACCTTAACCCTAGTTCTAACCCTAGACCAAGCCCTAGCCCTAGCCCTAGTCTACCCCTAGCCCTAGCCCTAGCCCTAGAACTAGCCCTAGCCCTAGCCCTAACCCTAACCCTAACCCTAGCCCTGGCCCTAACCCGACCCCTAGTCTAGCCTAGCCCTAGCCCTAGCCCTAGCCCTAACCCTAACCCTAACCCTAAACCTAGCCCTAAACCTAAACCGAGCCCTAGCCCTAGCCCTAGCCCTAACCATAACCCTAACCTTACCCCTAGCCCTAGCCCTAGTCTAGCTCTAGCCCTAGCCCTAAAACTAACCCTAACCCTAATTCTAACCCTAGCTCGAGCCCTAGCCCTGGCCCTAGCCATAACCCTAACCCTACCCCTAGCCCTAGACCTAACCCTAGCCCTATCCCTAACCCTAACGCTAACCCTAGCCCTAGCCCTAGCCCTAGCCCTAGCCCTAGCCCTAACCCTAACCCTAGCCCTAGCCCTAGCCCTAGCCCTATACCTGACCCTAGCCATAACCCTAACCCTACCCCAGCCGTAGACCTAACCATAGCCCTATCCCTAACCCTAAAACTAACCCTAGCCCTAACCATAACCCTAAACCTAATCCTAGCCGTAGACCTAGCCCTAGCCCTATCCCTAGACATAACCCTAAACCTACCCCTAGCCCTAGACCTAACCCTAGCCCTATCCCTAACTCTAACCCTAGCCCTAGCCCTAACCCTAGCCCTAGCCCTAGACCTAACCCTAACCCTAACCCTAAACCTAACCCTAGCACTAACCCTAAGCCTAACCCTAATCCTAGCCCTAGCCCTAGCCCTAACCCTAAACCTAACCCTAACCCTAGTTATAACCCTAGCCCTAGCCCTAGCCCTAGCCCTAAGCCTAAACCTAGCCCTAACCCTAACACTAACCCTAACCCTAATCCTAACCCGAAACCTAGTCCTAACCCTAGCCCTATCCCTAACCCTAACCCTAACCTTAACCTTAGTTCTAGCCCTAGCCCTAGCCCTAGCCCTAGCCCTAACCCTAACCCTTACCATATCCCTAACCCTAGCCCTAGCCCTAGCCCTAGCCCTATCCCTGGCCCTAAACCTAACCCTAACCCTAATCCTAGACCTAGCCCTAGCCCTAGCCCTAGCCCTAACCCTAACACTTACCCTAACCCTAAACCTAGCCCTAAGCCTAGCACTAGCCCTAGTCCTAACCCTAACACTAACCCTAACCCTAATCCTAACCCGAATCCTAGTCCCAAGCCTAGCACTATCCCTAACCCTAACCCTAACCCTAACCCTAGCCCTAGCCCTAGCCCTAGCCCTATCCCTAGCCCTAACCCTAACGCTAACCATAACCCTAACACTAGCCCTAGCCCTAGCCCTAGCCCTAGCCCTAGCCCTAGCCCTAGCCCTAGCCCTAGCCCTGGCCCTAGCCATAACCCTAACCCTACCCCTAGACCTAGACCTAACCCTAGGCCTATACCTAACCCTAACCCTAACCCTAGCCCTAGCCCTAGCACTAGCCCTAGCCCTAATCCAAACCCTAACCAAAACCCTAACCCTAACCCTAGCCCTAACCATAACCCTGACCCTAATCCTAGCCCTAGCCCTAACCTTAACCCTAACCGTGACCCTAACCCTGGCCCTAGCCCTAGTCTAGCCCTAGACTTAGCCCTAGCCATAACCCTAACCCTAAACCTAACCCTAACCCTAAACTTAGCCCTAACCCTAACCCTAACCCTAGACCTAGCCCTATCCCTAACCCTAACCCTAACCCTAATCCTAGCCCTAGACCTAGCCCTAGCCTTAGACCTAGCCCTAACCCTAGCCCTAAACCTAAACCTAACCCTAGTTCTAACCAAGCCCTAGCCCAAGCCCTAGCCCTAGTCTAGCCCTAGCCCTAGCCCTAGCCCTAGCCCTAGCCCTAGCCCTAACCCTAACCCTAGCCCTAACCCTACCCCTAGCCCGAGCCCTAACCCTAACCCTAACCCAAGCCCTAGCCCTAGCACGACCCCTAGTCTAGCTTAGCCCTAGCCCTAGCCCTAGCCCTAACCCTAACCCTAACCCTTAACCTAAACCTAGCCCCAGCCCTAAACCTAGCACTACCCCTAACCCTAACCCTAACCCTAAACCTAGCCCTAGACCTAGCCCTAGCCCTAGCCCTAGTCCTAACCCTAGCCTTAACCCTAACCCTAACTTAACCCTAGCCCTAAACCTAACCCTAGCCCTAACACTAACCCTAACCCAAGCCCTAGCCCTAGACCTAGTCTAGCCCTAGCTCTAGCCCTAAACCTAACGCTAACCCTAATCCTAACCCTAGCCCGAGCCCTAGCCCTGGCCCTAGCCATAACCTTAACACTACCCCTAGCCCTAGACCTAAACCTAGCCCTATCACTCACCCTAACCCTAACCCTAGATCAAGCCCTAGCTCTAGCCCTAGCCCTAACCCTAACCCTAGTCCTAGCCCTAGCCCTAGCCCTAGCCCTGGCCCTAGCCATAATCCTAACCCTACCCCTAGCCCTAGACCTAACCCTAGCCCTATCCCTAACCCTAGCCCTAACCATAACCCTAACCCTAATCCTAACCCTAGCCCTAGCCCTAACCCAAGCCATAACCCTAATCCTACCCCTAGCCCTAGACCTAACCCTAGCCCTATCCCTAACCCTAACCCTAACACTAGCCCTAGCCCTAGCCCTAGACCTAACCCTAACCCTAACCCTAAACCTAAACCTAACCCTAGCACTAACCCTAACCCTAACCCCAATCCTAGCCCTAGCCCTAGCCCTAGCCCTAGCCCTAGCCCTAACCCTAACCCTTACCCTAACCCTAACCCGAACCCTAGTCCTAATAATAGCCCTATCCCTAACCCTAACCCTAACCCTAACCCTAGCCCTAGCCCTAGCCCTAGACCTAGCCCTATCCCTAGCCCTAACCCTAACCCTAACCATAACCCTAACCCTAACCCTAGCCCTAGCCCTAGCCCTAGCCCTGGCCCTAGCCATAACCCTAAACCTACCCCTAGCCCTAGACCTAACCCTAGGCTTATCCCTAACCCTAACCCTAACCCTAGCCCTAGCCCTAGCCCTAGCCCTAGCCCTAGCCCTAACCCGAATGCTAACCCTAACGCTAGCCCTAACCATAACCCTAACCCTAATCCTAGCCCTAGCCCTAGCCCTAGCCCTAACCCTAACCCTTACCCTGACCCTAACCCTAACCCTAGCCCTAGCCCTAGCCCGATTCTAGCCCTAGCCCTAGCCCTAGCCCTTGCCCTAGCCCTAACCCTAACCCTAACCCTAAACCTATCCGTAGCCCTAACCCTAGCCCTAGCTCTAGCCCTAATCCTAGCCCTAGACCTAGCCCAAGCCTTAGCCATAGCCCTAACCCTAACCCTAACCCTAAACCTAACCCTAACCCTAAACTTAGCCCTAACCCTAACCCTAAACCTAGCCCTAGCCCTAGCCCTAACCCTAACGCTTACCCTGACCCTAACACTAACCCTAGTTCTAACCCTAGCCCTAGCCCTAGTTTAGCCCTAGCCCTAGCCCTAGCCCTAGCGCTAACCCTAACCCTAGCCCTAACCCTAAACCTAGCCCTAGCCCTAACCTAACCCTAACCCTAGCCCTAGCCCTACCCCTAGTCTAGCCTAGCCCTAGCCCTAGCCCTAGCTCTAACCCTAACCCTAACCCTAAACCTAACCCTAGCCCTAGCCCTAAATCAACACTAGCCCTAACCCGAACCCTAACCCTAAACCTAGACTTAGACCTAGCCCTAGGCCTAGCCCTTCTCCTAGCCCTAGCCCTAACCCTAACCCTAACCCTAACCCTAACCCTTGCCTAACCCTAACCCTAGCCCTAGCACTAGCCCAAACCCTAACCCTAACCCTAGCCCTAGCCCTAGCCCTAGTCTAGCCCTAGCCCTACCCCTAACCCTAACCCTAGCCATTGCCCTAACCCTAACCCTAACCCTAGCCCTAACCCTAGCCCTAGTCTAGCCCTAGCCCTAGCCCTAGCCCTAGCCCTAACCCTAACCCTAACCCTAAACCTAAGCCTAGGCCTAACCCTAAACCTTGCACTAGCCCTAACCCTAGCCCTAACCCTAGCCCTAGACCTAACCCTGGCCCTAGCCCTTTTCCTAGCCCTAGCCCTAACCCTATCTAACCCTAACTCTAGCCCTAACCCTAACACTAGCCCTAGCCCTAGCCCTACCCTAAACCTAACCCTAGCCCTCGCCCTAGCCCTAGTCTAGCCCTAGACCTATCCCTAACGCTAAACCGAACCCAAACCCTAAACCTAACCCTAGCCCTAGCCCTAACCCTAGCCCCAGCCCTAACACTAAAAGTACCCTAACCCTAGCCCTAGAACTAGCCCTAGCCCTAGCCCTAGCCCTAGCCCTAACCCTAACCCTAACCCTACCCTAGCCCTAGCCCTAACCCTAACCCTAATGTTAGACCTAGCCCAAGTCCCTAACCCTAACCCTAACCCTAATCCTAGCCCTAGCCCTAGCCCTAGCCCTAGCCCTAACCCTAACCCTAACCCTATCCCAAACCCTAAACGTAGCCCTAGCCCTAGCCCTAACCCTAACCCAAACCCTAACTCTAACCCTAGCACTAGCCCTAGCCCTAGTCCTTGCCCTAGCCCTAGCCCTAGCCCTAAACCTAACCCTAACCCTAACCCTAACCATAACCCTAGCCCTAGACCTAGCCCTAGACTTAACCCTAACCCTAACCCTAACCCTAGCCTATCCCTAACACTAGCCCTAGCCCTAAACCTAACCCAAACACTAACCCCAGCCCTAGCCCTAGCCCTAGCCCTAACCCTAAACCTAGCCCTAGCCCTAGCCCTAGCCCTAGCCCTAACACTCACCCAAACCCTAGCTCTAGCCCTAGTCCTAACCCTAGCCCTAGATCTAGCCCTAACCCTAGACCTAGCCCTAGACCTAACCCTAACCCTAACCCTAGCCCTAGCCCTAGATCTAGCGTTAGCCCTAACCTTAGCCCTAGCCATAGACCTAACCCTAACACTAACCCTAGCCCTAACCCTAGCCCTAGCCCTAGCCCTAGCCCTAGACCTAGCCCTAGCCCTAACCTAAACCTAAACCTAACCCTAACCATATCCCTAACCCTAACCCTAGCCCTAGCCCTAACCCTAACCCTAACCCTAGCCCTAGCCCTAGCACTAGTCTAGCCCTAGCACTAGCACTAGCCCTAGCCATAACCCTAACCCTTACACTAGCCCTAGCCCTAGCCCTTAACCTAGCCCTAGAACTAACCCTAAGCATAACCCTAGCCCTGGCCCTACCCTAGTCCTAGCCCTAGCCCGAGCCCTAGCCCTAACCCTAACCCTTACCCTAACCCTAACCCTAGCGCTAACCCTAGCCCTAACCCTAGCCCTAGCCCTAGCCCTAACCCTAACCCTAACCCTAAACCTAGCCCTATCCCCAACCCTAGATCTAGCCCTAACCCTAACCCTAACCCTAACCCTAGCCCTAGCACTAGCCCTAGCCCTAGACCTAATCCTAACCCTAGCCCTAGCCCTAGCCCTAGTCTAGCCCTAGCCCTATCACTAACCCTAACACTAACCCTAAACCTAACCCTAGCCCTAGCCCTAACCCTAGCCCCAGCCCTAACACTAACCCTAACCCTAACCCTAGCCCTAGACCTAGCCCTAGCCCTAGCCCTAGCCCTAGCCCTAACACTAACCCTAACCCTACCCTAGACCTGGCCCTAACCCTAACCCTAATGCTAGACCTAGCCCTAGCCCTAACCCTAACCCTAATCCTAATCCTAGCCCTAGCCCTAGCCCTAACCCAAGCCCTAACCCTAACCCTAACCGTAACCCTATCCCTAACCCTAAACCTAGCCCTAGCCCTAGCCCTAACCCTAACCCAAACCCTAACTCTAACCCTAGCACTAGCCCTAGCCCTAGTCCTTGCCCTAGCCCTAGCCCTAGCCCTAAACCTAACCCTAAACCTAACCCTTCCCTAGCCCTAGCCCTAGCTCTAGACTTAACCCTAACCCTAACCCTAACCCTAGCCTATCCCTAACCCTAGCCCTAGCCCTAAACCTAACCCTAACACTAACCCCAGCCCTAGCCCTAGCCCTTGCCCTAGCCCTAACCCTAACCCTAACCCTAAACCTATCCGTAGCCCTAACCCTAGCCCTAGCTCTAGCCCTAATCCTAGCCCTAGACCTAGCCCAAGCCTTAGCCATAGCCCTAACCCTAACCCTAACCCTAAACCTAACCCTAACCCTAAACTTAGCCCTAACCCTAACCCTAAACCTAGCCCTAGCCCTAGCCCTAACCCTAACGCTTACCCTGACCCTAACACTAACCCTAGTTCTAACCCTAGCCCTAGCCCTAGTTTAGCCCTAGCCCTAGCCCTAGCCCTAGCGCTAACCCTAACCCTAGCCCTAACCCTAAACCTAGCCCTAGCCCTAACCTAACCCTAACCCTAGCCCTAGCCCTACCCCTAGTCTAGCCTAGCCCTAGCCCTAGCCCTAGCTCTAACCCTAACCCTAACCCTAAACCTAACCCTAGCCCTAGCCCTAAATCAACACTAGCCCTAACCCGAACCCTAACCCTAAACCTAGACTTAGACCTAGCCCTAGGCCTAGCCCTTCTCCTAGCCCTAGCCCTAACCCTAACCCTAACCCTAACCCTAACCCTTGCCTAACCCTAACCCTAGCCCTAGCACTAGCCCAAACCCTAACCCTAACCCTAGCCCTAGCCCTAGCCCTAGTCTAGCCCTAGCCCTACCCCTAACCCTAACCCTAGCCATTGCCCTAACCCTAACCCTAACCCTAGCCCTAACCCTAGCCCTAGTCTAGCCCTAGCCCTAGCCCTAGCCCTAGCCCTAACCCTAACCCTAACCCTAAACCTAAGCCTAGGCCTAACCCTAAACCTTGCACTAGCCCTAACCCTAGCCCTAACCCTAGCCCTAGACCTAACCCTGGCCCTAGCCCTTTTCCTAGCCCTAGCCCTAACCCTATCTAACCCTAACTCTAGCCCTAACCCTAACACTAGCCCTAGCCCTAGCCCTACCCTAAACCTAACCCTAGCCCTCGCCCTAGCCCTAGTCTAGCCCTAGACCTATCCCTAACGCTAAACCGAACCCAAACCCTAAACCTAACCCTAGCCCTAGCCCTAACCCTAGCCCCAGCCCTAACACTAAAAGTACCCTAACCCTAGCCCTAGAACTAGCCCTAGCCCTAGCCCTAGCCCTAGCCCTAACCCTAACCCTAACCCTACCCTAGCCCTAGCCCTAACCCTAACCCTAATGTTAGACCTAGCCCAAGTCCCTAACCCTAACCCTAACCCTAATCCTAGCCCTAGCCCTAGCCCTAGCCCTAGCCCTAACCCTAACCCTAACCCTATCCCAAACCCTAAACGTAGCCCTAGCCCTAGCCCTAACCCTAACCCAAACCCTAACTCTAACCCTAGCACTAGCCCTAGCCCTAGTCCTTGCCCTAGCCCTAGCCCTAGCCCTAAACCTAACCCTAACCCTAACCCTAACCATAACCCTAGCCCTAGACCTAGCCCTAGACTTAACCCTAACCCTAACCCTAACCCTAGCCTATCCCTAACACTAGCCCTAGCCCTAAACCTAACCCAAACACTAACCCCAGCCCTAGCCCTAGCCCTAGCCCTAACCCTAAACCTAGCCCTAGCCCTAGCCCTAGCCCTAGCCCTAACACTCACCCAAACCCTAGCTCTAGCCCTAGTCCTAACCCTAGCCCTAGATCTAGCCCTAACCCTAGACCTAGCCCTAGACCTAACCCTAACCCTAACCCTAGCCCTAGCCCTAGATCTAGCGTTAGCCCTAACCTTAGCCCTAGCCATAGACCTAACCCTAACACTAACCCTAGCCCTAACCCTAGCCCTAGCCCTAGCCCTACCCTAGCCCTAGCCCTAGCCCTAACCTAAACCTAAACCTAACCCTAACCATATCCCTAACCCTAACCCTAGCCCTAGCCCTAACCCTAACCCTAACCCTAGCCCAACCCTAGCACTAGTCTAGCCCTAGCACTAGCACTAGCCCTAGCCATAACCCTAACCCTTACACTAGCCCTAGCCCTAGCCCTTAACCTAGCCCTAGAACTAACCCTAAGCATAACCCTAGCCCTGGCCCTACCCTAGTCCTAGCCCTAGCCCGAGCCCTAGCCCTAACCCTAACCCTTACCCTAACCCTAACCCTAGCGCTAACCCTAGCCCTAACCCTAGCCCTAGCCCTAGCCCTAACCCTAACCCTAACCCTAAACCTAGCCCTATCCCCAACCCTAGATCTAGCCCTAACCCTAACCCTAACCCTAACCCTAGCCCTAGCACTAGCCCTAGCCCTAGACCTAATCCTAACCCTAGCCCTAGCCCTAGCCCTAGTCTAGCCCTAGCCCTATCACTAACCCTAACACTAACCCTAAACCTAACCCTAGCCCTAGCCCTAACCCTAGCCCCAGCCCTAACACTAACCCTAACCCTAACCCTAGCCCTAGACCTAGCCCTAGCCCTAGCCCTAGCCCTAGCCCTAACACTAACCCTAACCCTACCCTAGACCTGGCCCTAACCCTAACCCTAATGCTAGACCTAGCCCTAGCCCTAACCCTAACCCTAATCCTAATCCTAGCCCTAGCCCTAGCCCTAACCCAAGCCCTAACCCTAACCCTAACCGTAACCCTATCCCTAACCCTAAACCTAGCCCTAGCCCTAGCCCTAACCCTAACCCAAACCCTAACTCTAACCCTAGCACTAGCCCTAGCCCTAGTCCTTGCCCTAGCCCTAGCCCTAGCCCTAAACCTAACCCTGAACCTAACCCTTCCCTAGCCCTAGCCCTAGCTCTAGACTTAACCCTAACCCTAACCCTAACCCTAGCCTATCCCTAACCCTAGCCCTAGCCCTAAACCTAACCCTAACACTAACCCCAGCCCTAGCCCTAGCCCTAGACCTAACCCTAAACCTAGCCCTAGCCCTAGCCCTAGCCCTAGCCCAAACACTCATCCTAACCCTAGCCCTAGCCCTAGTCCTAACCCTAGCCCTAGACCAAGCCCTAGCCCTAGCCCTAGCCCTAACCCTAACCCTAACCCTAGCCCTAGCTCTAGATCTAGCGTTAGCCCTAACCCTAGCCCTAGCCATAGACCTAACCCTAACACTAACCCTAGCCCTAACCCTAGCCCTAGGCCAAGCCCTAGCCCTAGCCCTAGCCCTAACCCTAAACCTTACCCTAACACTAACCCTATCCCTAACCCTAACCCTAGCCCTAGCCCTAACCCTAACCCTAACCCTAGCCCTAGCCCTAGGCCAAGCCCTAGCCCTAGCCCTAGCCATAACCCTAACCCTAGCCCTAAACAAAGACCTTGCCCTAGCCCTAGCCCTAGCCCTAGCCCTAACCCTAACACTAACACTAACCCTAACCATAGCCTTAACCCTAATTCTAGCCCTAACCCACACCATAGCCCTAGCCCTAACCCTAACCCTAACCCTAGCCCTAACCCTAACCCTAACCCTAAACCTAACCCTAGACCTAGCCCTAAAACTAGCACTAGCACTAACCCTAACACTAACCCTAAACCTAGCCCTAGACCTACCCCTAGCCCTAGCTCTAGTCCTAGCCCTAGTCCTAACCCTAACCCTAACCCTAACCCTAGCCCTAAAACTAACCCTAACCCTAGCCCTAGCTCTAATCCTAAACCTAACCCTAGCCCTAGCCCTAGCCCTAGCGCCTGTCAAGCCCTAGCCCTAGCCCTAGCCCTAGCCCCAGCCCTAGCCCTAACCCTAAACCTAGCCCTAACCCTAACCCTAGCCATAGCCCTAACCTTAACCCTAACCCTAGCCCTAGCCCTAGCCCTAGCCCTAGTCTAGCCCTAGCCCTAGCCCAAGCCCTAGCCCTAGCCCTATCCATAACCCTAAACCTAAAACTAGGCCTAGCCCTAAACCTAGCACTGGCCCTAACCCTAACCCTAACCCTAGCCCTAGCCCTAGCCCTAACCCTAACGCTAACCCTAGCTCTAAACCTAACCCGAACCCTAACCCTAGCCCTAGCCCTTGCTCTAGCCCTAGCCCTAACCCTAAACCTAACCCTAACCCTAGCCCTAAACCTAACCCTAGCCCTAACCCTAAACCTAATGCTGAAACTAGACCTAGCCCTAGCGCAAGCCCTAGACAAACCCTAACCCTAGCCCTAGACATAGCCCTAGCCCTAGCCATAGCCCTAGACTTGTCTTAGCCCTAGCCCTAACCTTAACCTTAAACCTAGCCCTAGACCTAGCCCTAGCACTAACCCTAAACATAACCCTAGCCCTAGCCCTAGCCCTAGTCTAGCCCTAGACCTATCCCTAACGCTAAACCGAACCCAAACCCTAAACCTAACCCTAGCCCTAGCCCTAACCCTAGCCCCAGCCCTAACACTAAAAGTACCCTGACCCTAGCCCTAGAACTAGCCCTAGCCCTAGCCCTAGCCCTAACCCTAAACCTTACCCTAACACTAACCCTATCCCTAACCCTAACCCTAGCCCTAGCCCTAACCATAACCCTAACCCTAGCCCTAGCCCTAGGCCAAGCCCTAGCCCTAGCCCTAGCCCTAACCCTAACCCTAGCCCTAAACAAAGACTTTGCCCTAGCCCTAGCCCTAGCCCTAACCCTAACACTAACACTAACCCTAACCATAGCCTTAACCCTAATTCTAGCCCTAACCCTAACCATAGCCCTAGCCCTAACGCTAACCCTAACCCTAGCCATAACCCTAACCCTAACCCTAAACCTAACCCTAGACCTAGCCCTAAAACTAGCACTAGCACTAACCCTAACACTAACCCTAAACCTAGCCCTAGACCTACCCCTAGCCCTAGCTCTAGTCCTAGCCCTAGCCCTAACCCTAACCCTAACCATAACCCTAGCCCTAAAACTAACCCTAACCCTAGCCCTAGCCCTAGCTCTAATCCTAAACCTAACCCTAGCCCTAGCCCTAGCCCTAGCCCTAGCGCTAGTCTAGCCCTAGCCCTAGCCCTAGCCCCAGCCCTAGCCCTAACCCTAAACCTAGCCCTAACCCTAACCCTAGACATAGCCCTAACCCTAACCCTAACCCTAGCCCTAGCCCTAGCCCTAGCCCTAGCCCTAGTCTAGCCCTAGCCCTAGCCCAAGCCCTAGCCCTAGCCCTAACTATAACCCTAAACCTAACACTAGGCCTAGCCCTAAACCTAGCACTGGCCCTAACCCTAACCCTAACCCTAGCCCTAGACCTAGCCCTAACCCTAGCCCTAGTCCTAACCCTAGCCTTACTCCTAGCCCTAGCACTAACCCTAACCCTAACTCTAGCCATAGCCCTAAGCCTAACGCTTATGCTAGACCTAGCCCTAGCCCTAACCCTAGCCCAAGCACTAACACTAATCCTAACCCTAACCCTAGCCCTTGACCTAGCTCTAGTCCTTGCCCTAGCACTAGCCCTAGCCCTAGCCCTAGCCCTAACCCTAAACCTTACCCTAACACTAACCCTATCCCTAACCCTAACCCTAGCCCTAGCCATAACCCTAACCCTAACCCTAGCCCTAGCCCTAGGCCAAGCCCTAGCCCTAGCCCTAGCCCTAACCCTAACCCTAGCCCTAAACAAAGACCTTGCCCTAGCCCTAGCCCTAGCCCTAACCCTAACACTAACACTAACCCTAACCATAGCCTTAACCCTAATTCTAGCCCTAACCCTAACCATAGCCCTAGCCCTAACCCTAACCCTAACCCTAGCCCTAACCCTAACACTAAACCTAAACCTAACCCTAGACCTAGCCCTAAAACTAGCACTAGCACTAACCCTAACACTAACCCTAAACCTAGCCCTAGACCTACCCCTAGCCCTAGCTCTAGTCCTAGCCCTAGCCCTAACCCTAACCCTAACCCTAGCCCTAGCTCTAATCCTAAACCTAACCCTAGCCCTAGCCCTAGCCCTAGCCCTAGCGCTAGTCTAGCCCTAGCCCTAGCCCTAGCCCCAGCCCTAGCCCTAACCCTAAACCTAGCCCTAACCCTAACCCTAGCCATAGCCCTAACCCTAACCCTAACCCTAGCCCTAGCCCTAGCCCTAGCCCTAGTCTAGCCCTAGCCCTAGCCCAAGCCCTAGCCCTAGGCCTAACCATAACCCTAAACCTAAAACTAGGCCTAGCCCTACTCCTAGCCCTAGCCCTAACCCTAACCCTAACCCTAACCCTAACTCTAGCCCTAGCCCTAAGCCTAACGCTAATGCTAGACCTAGCCCTAGCCCTAACCCTAGCCCAAGCACTAACACTAATCCTAACCCTAACCCTAGCCCTTGACCTAGCTCTAGCCCTTGCCCTAGCACTAGCCCTAGCCCTAACACTAACCCTAAACCTAACCCTAGCCCTAGCCCTAACCCTAACCCTAATGCTAGAACTAGCCCTAGCCCTAACCCTAATCCTAACCCTAATACTAGCCCTAGCCCTAGCCCTTGCCCTAACCCTAACCCTAACCCTGGCCCTATCCCTAACCCTAGCCCTAGCCCTAACCCTAACCGTAGCCCTAACCCTAGCCCTAGCCCTAGACCTAGCCCTAACCCTAACCCTAACCCTAGCCCTAGCACTAGACCTTGTCCTTGCCCTAGCCCTAGCCCTAGCCCTAAACCTAACCCTAACCCAAACCCTAACCCTAGCCCTAACCCTAACCCTAGCCCTAAACCTAGCCCTAGCCCTAGCCCTAGCCCTAACCCTAACCCTAACCCTAACCATAAACCTAGCCCTAGCCCTAGCCGTAGCCCTAACCCTAACCCTGACCCTAACACTAACCCTAGCCCTAGCCCTAGCCCTAGCCCTAGCCCTAACCGTAACATTAACCCTAGCTCTAGCCCTAGCCCTAGGCCTAGCCCTAACCCTCGCACTAGCCCTAGCACTAGCCCTAGCCCTAACCCTTACGCTAACCCTAGCTCTAAACCTAACCCGAACCCGAACCCTAACCCTAGCCCTAGCCCTTGCTCTAGCCCTAGCCCTAACCCTAACCCTAACCCTAACCCTAGCCGTAAACCTAACCCTAGCCCTAACCCTAAACCTAATGCTGAAACTAGACCTAGCCCTAGCCCAAGCCCTAGACAAACCCTAACCCTAGCCCTAGACATAGCCCTAGCCCTAGCCATAGCCCTAGACTTGTCTTAGCCCTTGCCCTAACCTTAACCTTAAACCTAGCCCTAGACCTAGCCCTAGCCCTAACCGTAAACATAACCCTAGCCCTAGCCCTAGCCCTAGTCTAGCCCTAGACCTATCCCTAACGCTAAACCGAACCCAAACCCTAAACCTAACCCTAGCACTAGCCCTAACCCTAGCCCCAGCCCTAACACTAAAAGTACCCTAACCCTAGCCCTAGAACTAGCCCTAGCCCTAGCCCTAGCCCTAGCCCTAACCCTAACCCTAACCCTACCCTAGCCCTAGCACTAACCCTAACCCTAATGTTAGACCTAGCCCAAGTCCCTAACCCTAACCCTAACCCTAATCCTAGCCCTAGCCCTAGCCCTAGCCCTAGCCCTAACCCTAACCCTAACCCTAACCCTATACCTAAACCTAAACCTAGCCCTAGCCCTAGCCCTAACCCTAACCCAAACCCTAACTCTAACCCTAGCACTAGCCCTAGCCCTAGTCCTTGCCCTAGCCCTTCCCTAGCCCTAAACCTAACCCTAACCCTAACCCTAACCCTAGCCCTAGACCTAGCCCTAGACTTAATCCTAACCCTAACCCTAACCCTAGCCTATCCCTAACACTAGCCCTAGCCCTAAACCTAACCCTAACACTAACCCCAGACCTAGCCCTAGCCCTAGCCCTAGCCCTAACCCTAAACCTAGCCCTAGCACTAGCCCTAGCCCTAGCCCTAGCACTAACCCTAAACCTTACCCTAACACTAACCCTATCCCTAACCCTAACCCTAGCCCTAGCCCTAACCCTAACCCTAACCCTAGCCCTAGCCCTAGGCCAAGCCCTAGCCCTAGCCCTAGCCCTAACCCTAACCCTAGCCCTAAACAAAGACCTTGCCCTAGCCCTAGCCCTAGCCCTAAACCTAACACTAACACTAACCCTAACAATAGCCTTAACCCTAATTCTAGCCCTAACCCTAACCATAGCCCTAGCCCTAACCCTAACCCTAACCCTAACCCTAGCCCTAACCCTAACCCTAACTTTAAACCTAACCCTAGACCTAACTCTAAAACTAGCACTAGCACTAACCCTAACACTAACCGTAAACCTAGCCCTAGACCTACCCCTAGCCCTAGCTCTAGTCCTAGCCCTAGCCCTAACCTTAACCCTAACCCTAACCCTAGCCCTAAAACTAACCCTAACCCTAGCCCTAGCTCTAATCCTAAACCTAACCCTAGCCCTAGCCCAAGCCCTAGCGCTAGTCTAGCCCTAGCCCTAGCCCCAGCCACAGCCCTAGCCCTAACCCTAAACCTAGCCCTAACCCTAACCCTAGCCATAGCCCTAACCCTAACCTAACCCTAGCCCTAGCCCTAGCCCTAGCCCTAGTCTAGCCCTAGCCCTAGCCCAAGACCTAGCCCTAGCCCTAACCATAACCCTAAACCTAAAACTAGGCCTAGCCCTAAACCTAGCACTGGCCCTAACCCTAACCCTAACCCTAACCCTAGCCCTAGACCTAGCCCTAACCCTAGCCCTAGTCCTAACCCTAGCCCTACTCCTAGCCCTAGCCCTAACCCTAACCCTAACCCTAACCCTAACTCTAGCCCTAGCCCTAAGCCTAACGCTAATGCTTGACCTAGCCCTAGCCCTAACCCTAGCACAAGCACTAACACTAATCCTAACCCTAACCCTAGCCCTTGACCTAGCTCTAGCCCTTGCCCTAGCGCTAGCCCTAGCCCTAACACTAACCCTAAACCTAACCCTAGCCCTAGCCCTAACCCTAACCCTAATGCTAGAACTAGCCCTAGCCCTAACCCTAATCCTAACCCTAATCCTAGCCCTAGCCCTAGCCCTAGCCATAACCCTAACCCTAACCCTGGCCCTATCCCTAACCCTAGCCCTAGCCCTATCCCTAACCCTTGCCATAACCCTAGCCCTAGCCCTAGACCTAGCCCTAACCCTAACCCTATCCCTAGCCCTAGCACTAGACCTTGTCCTTGCCCTAGCCCTAGCCCTAGCCCTAAACCTAACCCTAACCCAAACCCTAACCCTAGCCCTAACCCTAACCCTAGCCCTAAACCTAGCCCTAGCCCTAGCCCTAGCCCTAGCCCTAGCCCTAACCCTAACCCTAACCCTAAACCTAGCCCTAGCCGTAGCCCTAACCCTAACCCTGACCCTAACACTAACCCTAGCCCTAGCCCTAGCCCTAGCCCTAGCCCTAACCGTAACATTAAACCTAGCTCTAGCCCTAGCCCTAGGCCTAGCCCTAACCTCGCCCTAGCCCTAGCCCTAGCCCTAGCCCTAACCCTAACGCTAACCCTAGCTCTAAACCTAACCCGAACCCTAACCCTAGCCCTAGCCCTTGCTCTACCCCTAGCCGTAACCCTAACCCTAACCCTAACCCTAGCCCTAAACCTAACCCTAGCCCTAACCCTGAACCTAATGCTGAAACTAGACCTAGCCCTAGCCCAAGCCCTAGACCTAGCCCTAACCCTAGCCCTAGACATAGCCCTAGCCCTAGCCATAGCCCTAGACTTGTCTTAGCCCTAGCCCTAACCTTAACCTTAAACCTAGCCCTAGACCTAGCCCTAGCCCTAACCCTAAACCCAACCCTAGCCCAAACCCTAGCCCTAGCCCTAGCACTAGCCATAGCCCTAGCCCTAGCCCTAACCTTAACCCTAACCCTAGCCCTAGCCCTAGCCCTAGCCCTAGCCATAACGCTAACTCTAACCATAACCCGAGCCCTAACCCTAACCCTAACCCTAACCCTAACCCTAGCCCTAACTCTAGCCCTAGCCCTAGCCATAGCCCTAACCCTAACCCTAGCCCTAGCCCTAGCCCTAGCCCTAGTCCTAGCCCTAAACCTAACCCTAATCCTAACCCTAGCCCTAACCCTAACCCAAACCCTAACTCTAACCCTAGCACTAGCCCTAGCCCTAGTCCATGCCCTAGCCCTAGCCCTAGCCCTAAACCTAACTCTAACCCTAACCCTAGCCCTAGCCCTAGCTCTAGACTTAACCCTAACCCTAACCCTAACCCTAGCCTATCCCTAACCCTAGCCCTAGCCCTAAACCTAACCCTAACACTAAACCCAGCCCAAGCCCTAGCCCTAGCCATAACCCTAAACCTAGCCCTAGCCCTAGCCCTAGCCCTAGCCCTAACACTCATCCTAACCCTAGCCCTAGCCCTAGTCCTAAACCTAGCCCTAGACCTAGCCCTAGCCCTAGCCCTAGCCCTAACCCTAACCCTAACCCTAGCCCTAGCTCTAGATCTAGCGTTAGAACTAACCCTAGCCCTAGCCATAGACCTAACCCTAACACTAACCCCAACCCTAACCCTAGCCCTAGCAATAGCCCTAGCCCTAGCCCTAGCCCTAGCCCTAACCCTAAACCTTACCCTAACACTAACCCTATCCCTAACCCTAACCCTAGCCCTAGCCCTAACCCTAAACCTAACCCTAGACCTAGCCCTAGGCCAAGCCCTAGCCCTAGCCCTAGCCCTAACCCTAACCCTAGCCCTAACCAAAGACCTTGCCCTAGCCCTAGCCCTAGCCCTAACCCTAACACTAACACTAACCCTAACCCTAGCCCTAGCCCTAGTCTAGCCCTAGCCCTAGGCCTAACCCTAACCCTAACCCTAATCCTAACCCTAGCGCTAGCCCTAGCACTAGTCTAGCCCTAGCCCTAGCCCTAGCCCCAGCCCTAGCCCTAACCCTAACCATAGCCCTAACCCTAACGCTAGCCATAGCCCTAACCCTAACCCTAAAGCTAGCCCTAGCCCTAGCCCTAGCCCTAGTCTAGCCCTAGCCCTAGCCCAAGCCCTAGCCCTAGCCCTAACCCTAACCCTAACCCTAAACCTAAAACTAGGCCTAGCCCTAAACCTAGCACTGGCCCTAACCCTAACCCGAACCCTAGCCCTAGACCTAGCCCTAACCCTAGCCCTAGTCCTAGCCCTAGCCCTAACCCTAACCCTAACCCTAACTCTAGCCCTAGCCCTAAGCCTAACCCTAATGCTAGACCTAGCCCTAGCCCTAACCCTAGCCCTACCACTAACACTAATCCTAACCCTAACCCTTGCCCTTGACCTAGCTCTAGCCCTTGCCCTAGCGCTAGCCCTAGCCCTAACACTAACCCTAACCCTAACCCTAGCCCTAGCCCTAACCCTAACCCTAATGCTAGACCTAGCCCTAGCCCTAACCCTAAACCTAACCCTAATCCTAGCCCTAGCCCTAGCCCTAGCCCTAACCCTAACCCTAACCCTGGCCCTATCCCTAACCCTAGCCCTAGCCCTAACCCTAACCCTAGCCCTAACCCTAGCCCTAGCCCTAGACCTAGCCCTAACCCTAACCCTAACCCTAGCCCTAGCACTAGACCTTGTCCTTACCTAGCCCTAGCCCTAGCCCTAAACCTAACCATAACCCAAACCCTAACCCTAGCCCTAACCCTAACCCTAGCCCTAACCCTAGCCCTAGCCCTAGCCCTAGCCCTAGCCCTAGCCCTAACCCTAACCCTAACCCTAACCCTAAACCTAGCCCTAGCCCTAGCCGTAGCCCTAACCCTAACCCTGACCCTAACACTAACCTTAGCCCTAGCCCAAGCCCTAGCCCTAG
>OX463233.1:151332379-151337379 GCA_949820135.1 Sylvilagus floridanus
CCTTAGTCCTACACCTAGCACTAGCCGTAGCCCTAACCCTAACCCTAAAACTAACCCTAGCCCTAGCCCTAAACCTAGCACTAGAACTAACCCTAACCCTAACGCTACCCCTAGCACTAGACCTAGCCTTAGCCCTAGCCCTAACCCTATCCCTAACCCTAACCCTAACACTAACCCTAACCCTAGCCCTAACCCTAACCCTAGCCCCAGCCCTAGCCCTAGCCCTAGCCCTAAACCTAACCCTCACCCAGGCCTAGCCCTAGCCCTAGTCTAGCCCTAGCCCTAGCCCTAGCCCTAGCCCTACCCCTAACCCTAACCCTAAACGTAACCCTAGCCCTAGCCCTAGCCCTAACCCTAGCCCTAGCCCTAACCCTAACCCTAACCCTAATGCTAGCACTAGCCCTAGCCCTAACCCTAAACCTAAATCTAATCCTAGCCCTAACCCTAGCCCTAGCCCTAGCCCTAACCCTAACCCTAACCCTAACCCTAACCCTAGCCCTAGCCCTAGCCCTAGCCCTGGGCCTAGCCCTAGCCCTAGCCCTAGCCCTAGCCATAGACCTAGCCCTAACCCTAACCCTAACCCTAGCCCTAGCCCTAACCCTAACCATAATGCTAGCCCTAGCCCTAGCCCTAATCCTAACCCTAACCCTAATTCTAGCCCTAACCCTAGACCTAGCCCTACCCCTAACCCTAACCCTAAACCTAGCCCTAGCCCTAGCCCTAGCCCTTGGCCTAGCCCTAGCCCTAGCCCAAGACCTAACCCTAACCCTAACACTAATTCTAGCCCTAACCCTAGCCCTAGCCCTAGCCCTAACCCTAATCCTAAACCTAACCCTAGCCCAAGCCCTAGCCCTAGCCCTGGGCCTAGCCCTAGCCCTAGCCCTATCCCTAACCCTAACCCTAACCCTAGCCCTAGCCCTAACCCTAACCCTAACCCTAACCCTAACCCTACCCCTAGACCTAGCCCTAGCCCTATCCCTAGCCCTAACCCTAACCCTAACCTTAACCATAAACCTAGCCCTAGCCCTAGCCCTAGCCCTAGCCCTGGCCCTAGCCATAACCCTAAACCAACCCCTAGACCTAGACCTAACCCTAGCCCTATCCCTAACCCTAAACCTAACCCTAGCCCTAGCCCTAGCCCTAGCCCTAGCCCTAACCCTAACCCTAACCCTAAACCTAACCCTAGCACTTACCCTAACACTAACCCTAATCCAAGCCCTAGCCCTAGCCCTAGCCCTAGCCCTAGCCCTAGCCCTAACCCTAACCCTAACCCTAGCCGTAGCCCTAACCGTGCCCTAGCCCTAGCCCTAATGCTAGCGAAGACCTAGCCCTAGACTTAGCCCTAGCCCTAACCCTAACCCTAAACCTAACCCTAACCCTAACCTTAGCCCTAACCATAACCCTAACCCTAGCCCTAGCCCTAGCCCTAGCCCTAACCCTAACCCTAATCCTAGCCCTAGACCTAGCACTAGCCTTAGCCCTAGCCCTAACCCTAACCCTAAACCTACCCTAACCCTAGTTCTAACCCTAGCCCTAGCACTAGCGCTAGCCCTAGTCTACCCATAGCCCTAGCCTAAACCTAGCCCTAAACCTAAACCTAGCCCTAGCCCTAGCCCTAACCATAACCCTAACCTTAGCCCTAGCCCTAGCCCTAGTCTAGCTCTAGCCCTAGCCCTAAAACTAACCCTAACCCTAATCCTAACCCTAGCCCGAGCCCTAGCCCTGGCCCTAGCCATAACCCTAAACCTACACTTAGCGCTAGACCTAACCCTAGCCCTATCCCTAACCCTAACACTAACCCTAGCCCTAGCTCAAGCCCTAGCCCTAGCCCTAACCCTAACCCTAGCCCTAGCCCTAGCCTTAGCCCTAGCCCTGGCCCTAGCCATAACCCTAACCCTACCCCAGCCCTAGACCTAACCCTAGCCCTATCCCTATCCCTAACCCTAACCCTAGCCCTAACCATAACCCTAAACCTAATCCTAGCCCTAGCCCTAGCCCTATCCCTAGACATAACCCTAACACTACCCCTAGCCCTGAACCTAACCCTAGCCCTATCCCTAACTCTAACCCTAACCCTAGCCCTAGCCCTAGCCCTAGACCTAACCCTAACCCTAAGCCTAAACCTAATCCTAGCACTAACCCTAAGCCTAACCCTAATCCTAGCCCTAGCCCTAGCCCTAGCCCTAGCCCTAACCCGAACCCTTACACTAACCCTAACCCTAGCCCTAACCCTATCCCTAGCCCTAGCCCTAACCTAACTCTAACCCTAACCCTAATCCTAACCCGAAACCTAGTCCTAACCCTAGCCCTATCCCTAACCCTAACCCTAACCCTAACCTTTGTCCTAGACCTAGCCCTAGCCCTAGCCGTATCCCTAGCCCTAACCCTAACCCTAACCATATCCCTAACCCTAGCACTATCCCTAGCCCTAGCCCTAGCCCTGGCCCTAGCCCTAAACCTAACCCTAACCCTAACCCTAACCCTAGCACTAGCCCTAGCCCTAGTCCTTGCCCTAGCCCTAAACCTAACGCTAAACCTAACCCTAACCCTAGCCCTAGCCCTAGGCCTAGTCTAGCCCAAGCCCTAGCCCTAGCCCTAGCACTAACCCTAACCCTAACCCTAACCCTAACCCTAGCCCTAGCCCTAGCCCTAAACCTAGCCCTAGCCCTAACCCTAACCCGACACTAGCCCTAGTCCTAGCCCTAGTCCTAGCCCTAGCCCTAGCCCTAACCCTAACCCAAACCCTAGCCCTAGCCCTAGCCCTAGCCCTGGGCCTAGCCCTAGCCCTAGCCCTAGCCCTAACCCTAAACCTAACCCTAGCCCTAGCCCTAACCCTAACCCTAACCCTAACCCTAGCCCTAGCCCTAGCCCTAGCCCTAACCCTAAACCCAACTCTAACCCTAACCCAAGCCCTAACCCTAACCCTAACTCTAACCCTAACCCTAGCCCTAACCCTAACCATAGCCCTAGCCCTAACCCTAACACTAACCCTAGCCCTAACCCTAGCCCTAGCCCTAGCCCTAGCCCTAGCCCTAGCTCTAACCCTAACCTTAAACCTAGCCCTACACCTAGCCCTAGCCCTAACCCTAACCCTAACCCTAACCCTAACCCTAGCCCTAGCCCTAGCCCTAGCCCTAGCCCTAGCCCTAGCCTTAGCCCTAGCCCTAACCCTAAGCCTAAACCTAAACCTAACCCTAGCGCTAGCCCTAGCCATAGCCCTACCCTAACCCTAAACCCTAGCCCTAGCCCTAGCCCTAGCCCTAGTCTAGCCCTAGCCATAGCCCTAGCCGTAGCCCTAATCCTAACCCTAACCCTAGCCCTAGCCCTAGCCCTAGTCTATCCCTAGCCCTAGCCCTAGTACTAACCCTAACCATAACCCTAGCCCTAGCCCTAGCCCTAAACATAGCCCTAGCCCTAACCCTAACCCTAACACTAGCCCTAGCCCTAGTCTAGCCCTAGCCCTAGCCCTAGTCCTAGCCTTAACCCTAACCCTAAACCTAGCCCTAGTCCTAGCCCTAACCCTAACCCTAACCCTAACCCTAGCCCTAGCCCTAGCCCTAGTCTAGCCTTAGCCCTACCCCTAGCACTAGCCGTAGCCCTAACCCTAACCCTAAACCTAACCCGAGCCCTAGCCCTAAACCTAGCACTAGACCTAACCCTAACCCTAACGTTACCCCTAGCCCTAGACCTAGCCCTAGCCCTATCCCTAACCCTAACCCTTACCCTGACCCTAACCCTAACCCTAGCCCTAGCCCTAGCCCTAGTCTAGCCCTAGCCCTAGCCCTAGCCCTAGACCTAGTCTAGCCCTAACCCTAGCCCTAGCTCTAATCCTAAACCTAACCCTAGCCCTAGCCTAGCCAAAGCCCTAGCGCTAGTCTAGCCCTAGCCCTAGCCCCAGCCACAGCCCTAGCCCTAACCCTAAACCTAGCCCTAACCCTAACCCTATCCCTAAACCTAACCCTAACACTATCCCTAACCCTAGCCCTAACCCTAACCTTAGCCCCAGCCCTAGCCCTAGCCCTAGCCCTAAACCTAACCCTAACCCAGGCCTAGCCCTAGCCCTAGTCTAGCCCTAGCCCTAGCCCTAGCCCTAGCCCTACCCCTAATCCTAACCCTAAACCTAACCCTAACCCTAGCCCTAGCCCTAACCCTAACCCTAACCCTAATGCTAGCCCTAGCCCTAGCCCTAACCCTAACCCTAACCCTAACTCTAATCCTAGCCCTAACCCTAGCCCTATCCCTAGCCCTAACCCTAACCGTAACCCTAGCCCTAGCCCTAGCCCTAGCCTTGGGCCTAGCCCTAGCCTTAGCCATAGCCTTAGCCATAGACCTAGCCCTAACCCTAACACTAACCCTAGCCCTAGCCCTAAACCTAACCATAATGCTAGCCCTAGCCCTAGCCCTAATCCTAACCCTAACCCTAATTCTAGCCCTAAACCTAGCCCTAGCCCTAGCCCTAACCCTAACCCTAAACCTAACCCTAGCCCTAGCTCTAGTCCTAGCCCTAGCCCTAACCCTAACCCTAGCCCTAGCCCTAGCCTTAGCCCTAGCCCTGGCCCTAGCCATAACCCTAACCCTACCGCAGCCCTAGACCTAACCCTAGCCCTATCCCTATCCCTAACCCTAACCCTAGCCCTAACCATAACCCTAAACCTAATCCTAGCCCTAGCCCTAGCCCTAACCCTAACCCTAACCCTAACCCTAACCCTATCCCTAACTCTAACCCTAACCCTAGCCCTAGCCCTAGCCCTAGACCTAACCCTAACCCTAACCCTAAACCTAACCCTAGCACTAACCCTAAGCCTAACCCTAATCCTAGCCCTAGCCCTAGCCCTAGCCCTAACCCTAACCCTTACACTAACCTTAACCCTAGCCCTAACCCTAGCCCTAGCCCTAACCTAACTCTAACACTAACCCTAATCCTAACCCGAAACCTAGTCCTAAACCTAGCCCTATCCCTAACCCTAACCCTAAACCTAACCTTAGTCCTAGCCCTAACC
>OX463233.1:151344879-151347379 GCA_949820135.1 Sylvilagus floridanus
CCCTAGACCTAACCCTAACCCTAACCCTAAACCTAACCCTAGCACTAACCCTAACCCTAACACTAATCCTAGCCCTAGCCTTAGCCCTAGCCCTAACCCTAGCCCTAGCCCTAGCCCTAGCCCTAACCCTAACCCTTACACTAACCCTAACCCTAGCCCTAACCCTAGCCCTAGCCCTAGCCTTAACCTAACTCTAACCCTAACCCTAATCCTAACCCGAAACCTAGTCCTAACCCTAGCCCTATCCCTAACCCTAACCCTAACCCTATACTTAGTCCTAGACCTAGCCCTAGCCCTAGCCCTAGCCGTAGCCCTAGCCCTAACCCAAACCCTAACCATATCCCTAACCCTAGCCCTAGCCCTAGCCCTAGCCCTAGCCCTGGCCCTAGCCATAACCCTAACCCTACCCCTAGCCCTAGACCTAACCCTAGCCCTATCCCTATCCATAACCCTAACCCTAGCCCTAGCCCTAGCCCTAGCCCTAGCCCTAACCCTAACCCTAACCCTAATGCTAGCCCTAACCATAACCCTAACGCTAATCATAGACCTAGCCCTGGCCCTAGCCCTAACCCTAACCCTTACCCTGAACCTAACCCTAACCCTAGCCCTAGCCCTAGCCCTAGTCTAGACCTAGCCCTAGCCCTAGCCCTTGCCCTAGCCCTAACCCTAACCCTAACCCTAACCCTAGCCCTAGCCCTAGCCCTAACCCTAACACTAACCCTAACCCTAATCCTAACCCGAACACTAGTAATAACCCTAGCCCTATCCCTAACCCTAATCCTAACCCTAAACCTAACCCTAGCCCTAGCCCTAGCCCTAGCCCTAGCCCTAGCCCTAACCCTAACCCTAACCCTAACCTTAACCGTAAACCTAGCCCTAGCCCTAGCCCTAGCCCTATCCCTAGCCCTATCCCTAGCCCTAACCTTAACCCTAACTTTAACCCTAACCCTAGCCCTAGCCCTAGCCCTAGCCCTAGCCCTAGCCCTGGCCCTAGCCGTAACCCTAACCCTAACCCTAACCCTAGCCCTAGCCCTAGCCCTAACCCTAACACTAACCCTAACCCTAATCCTAACCCGAACACTAGTAATAACCCTAGCCCTATCCCTAACCCTAATCCTAACCCTAAACCTAACCCTAGCCCTAGCCCTAGCCCTAGCCCTAGCCCTAGCCCTAACCCTAACCCTAACCTTAACCGTAACTCTAGCCCTTGCCCTAGCCCTAGCCCTCCGTAGCCCTATCCCTAGCCCAAACCTTAACCCTAACTTTGACCCTAACCCTAGCCCTAGCCCTAGCCCTAGCCCTAGCCCTATCACTGGCCCTAGCCATAACCCTAACCTACCCCTAGACCTAGACCTAACCCTAGCCCTAGCCCTAACCCTAACCCTAACCCTAGCCTTAGTCCTAGCCCTAACCCTAACCCTAACCCTAACCTTAGCCCTAACCCTAACCCTAACCCTAACCCTAGCCCTAGCCCTAGCCCTAGCCCTAACCCGAACCCTAACCCTAATCCTAGCCCTAGACCTAGCCCTAGCCTTAGCCCTAGCCCTAACCCTAACCCTAAACCTAACCCTAACCCTAGTTCAAACCCTAGACCTAGCCCTAGCCCTAGCCCTAGTCTACCCCTAGCCCTAGCACTAGCCCTAGCCCTAGCCCTAGCCCAAGCCCTAACCCTAACCCTAACCCTAGCCCTAGCCCTAGCACGACCCCTAGTCTAGCCTAGCCCTAGCATTAGCCCTAGCCCTAACCCTAACCCTAACCCTAAACCTAGCCCTAAACCTAAACCGAGCCCTAGCCCTAGCCCTAACCATAACCCTAACCTTAGTCCTAGTTCTAGCCCTAGTCTAGCTCTAGCCCTAGCCCTAAAACTAACCCTAACCCTAATCCTAACCCTAACCCTAGCCCTAGCCCTAGCCCTAGCCCTAGACCTAACCCTAACCCTAACCCTAAACCTAACCCTAGCACTAACCCTAAGCCTAACCCTAATCATAGCCCTAGCCCTAGCCCTAGCCCTAACCCTAAACCTAACCCTAACCCTAGTTGTAACCCTAGCCCTAGCCCTAGCCCTAGCCCTAACCCTAGCCCTAGCCCTGACCCTAGCCATAACCCTAACCCTACCCCAGCCCTAGACCTAACCATAGCCCTATCCCTAACCCTAACCCTAACCCTAGACTTAACCATAACCCTAAACCTAATCCTAGGCCTAGACCTAGCCCTAGCCCTATCCCTATCCCTAACTCTAACCCTAGCCCTAGCCCTAGCCCTAGCCCTAGCCCTAGACCTAACCCTAACCATAACCCTAAACCTAACCCTAGCACTAACCCTAAGACTAACCCTAATCCTAGCCCTAGCCCTAGCCCTAGCCCTAGCCCTAACCCTAAACCTAACCCTAACCCTAGCCCTAGCCCTAGCCCTAACCCTAGCCCTAGCCCTAGCCGTGACCCTAGCCATAACCCTAACCCTACCCCAGCCCTAGACCTAACCATAGCCCTATCCCTAACCC
>OX463233.1:151384879-151387379 GCA_949820135.1 Sylvilagus floridanus
CTAACCCTAGCTCTAACCATAACCCTGACCCTAATCCTAGCCCTAGCCCTAGCCCTAGCCCTAACCTTAACCCTTACCGTGACCCTAACCCTAGCCCTAGCCCTAGCCCTAGTCTAGCCCTAGACTTAGCCCAAGCCATAACCCTAACCGTAAACCTAACCCTAACCCTAAACTTAGCCCTAACCCTAACCCTAACCCTAGACCTAGCCATAGCCCTAACCCTAACCCTAACCCTAATCCTAGCCCTAGACCTAGCCCTAACCTTAGCCCTAGCCCTAACCCAAACCCTAAACCTAACCCTAACCCTAGTTCTAACCCTAGCCCTAGCCCTAGCCCTAGTCTAGCCGTAGCCCTAGCCCTAGCCCTAGCCCTAGCCGTAGCCCTAGCCCTAGCCCTAGCCCTAACCCTAACCCTAGCCCTAACCCTACCCCTAGCCCGAGCCCTAATCCTAACCCTAACCCAAGCCCTAGCCCTAGCACGACCCCTAGTCTAGCTTAGCCCTAGCCTTGCCCTAGCCCTAACCCTAACCCTAACCCTAAACCTAAACCTAGCCCCAGCCCTAAACTTAGCACTACCCCTAACCCTAACCCTAACCCTAAACCTAGCCCTAGACCTAGCCCTAGCCCTAGCCCTAGTCCTAACCCTAGCCCTAACCCTAACCCTAACTTAACCCTAGCCCTAAACCTAACCCTAGCGCTAACACTAACCCTAACCCAAGTTCTAGCCCTAGACCTAGTCTAGCCCTAGCCCTAGCCCTAAACCTAACCCTAACCCTAATCCTAACCCTAGCCCGAGCCCTAGCCCTGGCCCTAGCCATAACCCTAACACTACCCCTAGCCCTAGACCTAAACCTAGCCCTATCACTCACCCTAACCCTAACCCTAGACCAAGCCCTAGCTCTAGCCCTAGCCCTAACCCTAACCCTAGCCCTAGCCCTAGCCCTGGCCCTAGCCATAATCCTAACCCTACCCCTAGCCCTGGACCTAACCCTAGCCCTATCCCTAAACCTAACCCTAACCCTAGCCCTAACCATAACCCTAAACCTAATCCTAGCCCTAGCCCTAGCCCTATAACAAGCCATAACCCTAACCCTACCCCTAGCCCTAGACCTAACCCTAGCCCTATCCCTAACCCTAACCCTAACCCTAGCCCTAGCCCTAGCCCTAGCCCTAGACCTAACCCTAACCCTAAACCTAAACCTAAACCTAGCACTAACCCTAACCCTAACCCCAATCCTAGCCCTAGCCCTAGCCCTAGCCCTAGACCTAACCCTAACCCTTACCCTAACCCTAACGCGAACCCTAGTCCTAACACTAGCCCTATCCCTAACCCTTACCCTAACCCTAACCCGAACCCTAGTCCTAACACTAGCCCTATCCCTAACCCTAACCCTAACCCTAGCCCTAGCCCTAGCCCTAGCCCTAGCCCTAGCCCTAGCCCTATCCCTAGCCCTAACCCTAACCCTAACCATAACCCTAACCCTAAACCTAGCCCTAGCCCTAGCCCTAGCCCTGGCCCTAGACATAACCCTAAACCTACCCCTAGCCCTAGCCCTAGCCCTATCCCTAACCCTAACCCTAACCCTAACCCTAGCCCTAGCCCTAGCCCTAGCCCTAGCCCTAACCCGAATGGTAACCCTAACGCTAGCCCTAACCATAACCCTAACCCTAATCCTAGCCCTAGCCCTAGCCCTAGCCCTAACCCTAACCCTTACCCTGACCCTACCCCTAACCCTAGCCCTAGCCCTAGCCCTATTCTAGCCCTAGCCCTAGCCCTAGCCCTTGCCCTAGCCCTAACCATAACCCTAACCCTAAACCTATCCGTAGCCCTAACCCTAGCCCTAGCTCTAGCCCTAATTCTAGCCCTAGACCAAGCCCTAGCCTTAGCCCTAGCCCTAACCCTAACCCTAAACCTAACCCTAACCCTAACCTTAGCCCTAACCCTAACCCTAAACCTAGCCCTAGCCCTAGCCATAATCCTAACCCTAACCCTAATCCTAATCCTAGCCCTAGCCCTAGCCCTAGCCCTAGCCCTAGCCCTAACCCTAACGCTTACCCTGACCCTAACACTAACCCTAGTTCTAACACTAGCCCTAGCCCTAGTCTAGCCCTAGCCCTAGCCCTAGCGCTAACCCTAACCCTAGCCCTAACCCTAAACCTAGCCTTAGCCCTAACCCTAACCCTAACCCTAGCACTAGCCCTAGCCCTACCCCTAGTCTAGCCTAGCCCTAGCCCTAGCCCTAGCTCTAACCCTAACCCTATCCCTAAACCTAACCCTACCCTAGCCCTAAATCAACACTAGCCCTAACCCGAACCCTAACCCTAACCCTAACCCTAGCCCTAGCCCTAGCCCTAGTCTAGCCCTAGCCCTACCCCTAACCCTAACTCTAACCCTAATCCTAACCCTATCCCTAGCCCTAGCCCTAGTCTAGCCCTAGCCCTAGCCCTATCCCTAGCCCTAGCCCGAACCCTAACCCTAGCCATTGCCCTAACACTAACCC
>OX463233.1:151392379-151397379 GCA_949820135.1 Sylvilagus floridanus
CCTAGCCCTAGCCCTAGCCCTAGCCCTAGACCTAACCCTAACCCTTACCCTAACCCTAACCCGAACCCTAGTCCTAACACTAGCCCTATCCCTAACCCTAACCCTAACCCTAGCCCTAGCCCTAGCCCTAGCCCTAGCCCTAGCCCTATCCCTAGCCCTAACCCTAACCCTAACCATAACCCTAACCCTAAACCTAGCCCTAGCCCTAGCCCTAGCCCTGGCCCTAGACATAACCCTAAACCTACCCCTAGCCCTAGCCCTAGCCCTATCCCTAACCCTAACCCTAATCCTAACCCTAGCCCTAGCCCTAGCCCTAGCCCTAGCCCTAACCCGAATGGTAACCCTAACGCTAGCCCTAACCATAACCCTAACCCTAATCCTAGCCCTAGCCCTAGCCCTAGCCCTAACCCTAACCCTTACCCTGACCCTAACCCTAACCCTAGCCCTAGCCCTAGCCCTATTCTAGCCCTAGCCCTAGCCCTAGCCCTTGCCCTAGCCCTAACCATAACCCTAACCCTAAACCTATCCGTAGCCCTAACCCTAGCCCTAGCTCTAGCCCTAATTCTAGCCCTAGACCTAGCCCTAGCCTTAGCCCTAGCCCTAACCCTAACCCTAAACCTAACCCTAACCCTAACCTTAGCCCTAACCCTAACCCTAAACCTAGCCCTAGCCCTAGCCATAATCCTAACCCTAACCCTAATCCTAATCCTAGCCCTAGCCCTAGCCCTAGCCCTAGCCCTAGCCCTAACCCTAACGCTTACCCTGACCCTAACACTAACCCTAGTTCTAACACTAGCCCTAGCCCTAGTCTAGCCCTAGCCCTAGCCCTAGCGCTAACCCTAACCCTAGCCCTAACCCTAAACCTAGCCTTAGCCCTAACCCTAACCCTAACCCTAGCACTAGCCCTAGCCCTACCCCTAGTCTAGCCTAGCCCTAGCCCTAGCCCTAGCTCTAACCCTAACCCTATCCCTAAACCTAACCCTACCCTAGCCCTAAATCAACACTAGCCCTAACCCGAACCCTAACCCTAACCCTAACCCTAGCCCTAGCCCTAGCCCTAGTCTAGCCCTAGCCCTACCCCTAACCCTAACTCTAACCCTAATCCTAACCCTATCCCTAGCCCTAGCCCTAGTCTAGCCCTAGCCCTAGCCCTATCCCTAGCCCTAGCCCGAACCCTAACCCTAGCCATTGCCCTAACACTAACCCTAACCCTAGCCCTAACCCTAGCCCTAGTCTAGCCCTAGCCCTAGCCCTAGCCCTAGCCCTAACCCTAACCCTAACCCTAAACCTAAACCTAGGCCTAACCCTAAACCTAGCACTAGCCCTAACCCTAACCCTAACCGTAGCCCTAGACCTAACCCTGGCCCTAGCCCTTTTTCTAGCCCTAGCCCTAACCCTATCTAACCCTAACTCTAGCCCTAACCCTAACACTAGCCCTAGCCCTAGCCCTACCCTAAACCTAACCCTAGCCCTAGCCCTAGCCCTAGTCTAGCCCTAGACCTATCCCTAACCCTAAACCGAACCCAAACCCTAAACCTAACCCTAGCCCTAGCCCTAACCCTAGCCCCAGCCCTAACACTAAAAGTACCCTAACCCTAGCCCTAGAACTAGCCCTAGCCCTAGATCTAGCCCTAACCCTAACCCTACCCTAGCCCTAGCCCTAGCCCTAGCCCTAGCCCTAACCGTAAACCTAAACCTAACCCTAAACCTATCCCTAACCCTAACCCTAGCACTAGCCCTAACCCTAACCCTACCCTAGCCCTAGCCCTAGCCCTAGCCCTAGCCCTAACCCTAAACCTAAACCTAACCCTAACCCTATCCCTAACCCTAACCCTAGCACTAGCCCTAACCCTAACCCTAACCCTAGCCCTAGCCCTAGCACTAGTCTAGCCCTAGCACTAGCACTAGCCCTAGCCATAACCCTAACCCTAACACTAGACCTAGCCCTAGCCCTTAACCTAGACCTAGCCCTAACCCTAACCATAACCCTAGCCCTGGCCCTACCATAGTCCTAGCCCTAGCCCTAGCCCTAGCCCTAACCCTAACCCTTACCCTAACCCTAACCCTAGCGCTAACCCTAGCCCTAACCCAAGCCCTTGCCCTAGCCCTAACCCTAACCCTAACCCTAGCCCTATCCCTAACCCTAAACCTAACCCTAGCCTTAGCCCTAGCCCTAGTCTTGCCCTAGCACTAGCCCTAGCACTAGCCCTAGCCCTAGACCTAATCCTAACCCTAGGCCTAACCCTAACCCTAGCCCTAGCCCTAACCCTAGATCTAGCCCTAACCCTAACCCTAAACCTAACCCTAGCCTTAGCCCTAGCCCTAGTCTAGCCCTAGCCGTAGCCCTAGCACTAGCCCTAGCACTAGACCTAATCTTAACCCTAGGCCTAACCCTAACCCTAGCCCTAGCACTAACCCTAACCCTAACCCTAGCCCTAGCCCTAGCCCTAGTCTAGCCCAAGCCCTATCACTAACCCTAACCCTAACCCTAAACCTAACCCTAGCCCTAGCCCTAACACTAGCCCCAGCCCTAACACTAACCCTAACCCTAACCCTAGCCCTAGACCTAGCCCTAGCCCTAGCCCTAGCCCTAGCCCTAGCCCTAACACTAACCCTAACCCTACCCTAGACCTAGCCCTAACCCTAACCCTAATGCTAGACCTAGCCCTAGCCCTAACCCTAACCCTAACCCTAATCCTAGCCCTAGCCCTAGCCCTAATACAAGCCCTAACCCTAACCCTAACCGTAACCCTATCCCTAACCCTAAACCTAGCCCTAGCCCTAGCCCTAACCCTAACAAAACCCTAACTCTAAGCCTAGCACTAGCCCTACCCCTAGTCCTTGCCCTAGCCCAAACCCTAGCCCTAAACCTAACCCTAACCCTAACCCTAACCCTAGCCTATCCCTAACCCTAGCCCTAGCCCTAAAACTAACCCTAACACTAACCCCAGCCCTAGCCCTAGCCCTAGACCTAACCCTAAACCTAGACCTAGCCCTAGCCCTAGCCATAGCCCTAGCCCTAGCCCTAACACTCATCCTAACCCTAGCCCTAGCCCTAGTCCTAAACCTAGCCCTAGACCTAGCCCTAGCCCTAGCCCTAGCCCTAACCCTAACCCTAACCCTAGCCCTAGCTCTAGATCTAGCGTTAGCCCTAACCCTAGCCCTAGCCATAGACCTAACCCTAACACTAACCCTAGCCCTAACCCTAGCCCTAGCACTAGCCCTAGCCCTAGTTCTAGCCCTAGCCCTAAACCTTACCCTAACACTAAACCTATCCCTAACCCTAACCCTAGCCCTAGCCCTAACCCTAACCCTAACCCTAGCCCTAGCCCTAGGCCAAGCCCTAGCCCTAGCCCTAGCCCTAACCCTAACACTAGCCCTAACCAAAGACCTGGCCCTAGCCCTAACCCTAGCCCTAACCCTAACACTAACACTAACCCTAACCATAGCCTTAACCCTAATTCTAGCCCTAACCCTAACCATAGCCCTAGCCCTAACCCTAACCCTAACCCTAGCCCTAACCCTAACCCTAACCCTAACCCTAGCCCTAGCTCTAGATCTAGCGTTAGCCCTAACCCTAGCCCTAGCCATAGACCTAAACCTAACACTAACCCTAGCCCTAACATTAGCCCTAGCACTAGCCCTAGCCCTAGCCCTAGCCCTAGCCCTAAACCTTACCCTAACACTAACCCTATCCCTAACCCTAACCCTAGCCCTAGCCATAACCCTAACCCTAACCCTAGCCCTAGCCCTAGGCCAAGCCCTAGCCCTAGCCCTAGCCCTAACCCTAACCCTAGCCCTAACCAAAGACCTTGCCCTAGCCCTAGCCCTAGCCCTAACCCTAACACTAACACTAACCCTAACAATAGCCTTAACCCTAATTCTAGCCCTAACCCTAATCATAGCCCTAGCCCTAACCCTAACCCTAACCCTAACCCTAGCACTAACCCTAACCCTAAACCTAGCCCTAGACAAACCCCTAGCCCTAGCTCTAGTCCTAGCCCTAGCCCTAACCCTAACCCTAACCCTAACCCTAGCCCTAAAACTAACCCTAACCCTAGCCCTAGCTCTAACCCTAAACCTAACCCTAGCCCTAGCCCTAGCCCTAGTCTAGCCCTAGCCCTAGCCCTAACCGTAACCCTAACCCTAATCCTAACCCTAGCCCTAGCCCTAGCGCTAGTCTAGCCGTAGCCCTAGCCCTAGCCCCAGCCCTAGCCCTAACACTAACCTAGCCCTAACCCTAACCCTAGCCATAGCCCTAACCCTAACCCTAAACCTAGCCCTAGCCCTAGCCCTAGCCCTAGCCCTAGCCCTATTCTAGCCCTAGCCCTAGCCCAAGCCCTAGCCCTAGCCCTAACCCTAAACCTAAACCTAAAACTAGGCCTAGCCCTAAACCTAGCACTGGCCCTAACACTAACCCTAACCCTAGCCCCAGACCTAGCCCTAACCCTAGCCCTAGTCCTAACCCTAGCCCTACTCCTAGCCCTAGCCCTAACCCTAACCCTAACACTAACCCTAACTCTAGCCCTAGCCCTAAGCCTAACCCTAATGCTAGACCTAGTTCTAGCCCTAACCCTAGCCCAAGCACTAAAACTAATCCTAACACTAACCCTAGCCCTTGACCTAGCTCTAGCCCTTGCCCTAGCGCTAGCCCTAGCCCTAACACTAACCCTAAACCTAACCCTAGCCCTAGCCCTAACCCTAACCCTAATGCTAGAACTAGCCCTAGCCCTAACCCTAATCCTAACCCTAATCCTAGCCCTAGCCCTAGCCCTAGCCCTAACCCTAACCCTAACCCTGGCCCTATCCCTAACCCTAGCCCTAGCCCTAACCCTAACCCTAGCCCTAACCCTAGCCCTAGCCCTAGACCTACCCTAACAATAACCCTAACCCTAGCCCTAGCACTAGACCTTGTCCTTGCCCTAGCCCTAGCCCTAGCCCTAAACCTAACCCTAACCCAAACCCTAACCCAGCCCTAACCCTAACCCTAGCCCTAAACC
>OX463233.1:151404879-151422379 GCA_949820135.1 Sylvilagus floridanus
CTAGCCTATCCCTAACCCTAGCCCTAGCCCTAAACCTAACCCTAAAACTAACCCCAGCCCTAGCCCTAGCCCCAGACCTAACCCTAAACCTAGACCTAGCCCTAGACCTAGCCATAGCCCTAGCCCTAGCCCTAACACTCATCCTAACCCTAGCCCTAGCCCTAGTCCTAAACCTAGCCCTAGACCTAAACCTAGCCCTAGCCCTAGCCCTAACCCTAACCCTAACCCTAGCCCTAGCTCTAGATCTAGCGTTAGCCCTAACCCTAGCCCTAGCCATAGACCTAACCCTAATACTAACCCTAGCCCTAACCCTAGCCCTAGCACTAGCCCTAGCCCTAGCCCTAGAACTAGCCCTAAACCTTACCCTAACACTAAACCTATCCCTAACCCTAACCCTAGCCCTAGCCCTAACCCTAACCCTAACCCTAGCCCTAGCCCTAGGCCAAGCCCTAGCCCTAGCCCTAGCCCTAACCCTAACCCTAGCCCTAACCAAAGACCTTGCCCTAGCCCTAACCCTAGCCCTAACCCTAACACTAACACTAACCCAAAAAAATAGCCTTAACCCTAATTCTAGCCCTAATCCTAACCATAGCCCTAGCCCTAACCCTAACCCTAACCCTAGCCCTAACCCTAACCCTAACCCTAACCCTAACCCTAGCCCTAGCTCTAGATCTAGCGTTAGCCCTAACCCTAGCCCTAGCCATAGACCTAACCCTAACACTAACCCTAGCCCTAACCCTAGCCCTAGCACTAGCCCTAGCCCTAGCCCTAGCCCTAGCCCTAGCCCTAAACCTTACCCTAACACTAACCCTATCCCTAACCCTAACCCTAGCCCTAGCCATAACCCTAACCCTAACCCTAGCCCTAGCCCTAGGCCAAGCCCTAGCCCTAGCCCTAGCCCTAACCCTAAACCTAGCCCTAACCAAAGACCTTGCCCTAGCCCTAGCCCTAGCCCTAACCCTAACACTAACACTAACCCTAACCATAGCCTTAACCCTAATTCTAGCCCTAACCCTAACCATAGCCCTAGCCCTAACCCTAACCCTAACCCTAGCACTAACCCTAACCCTAACCCTAAACCTAGCCCTAGACCTACCCCTAGCCCTAGCTCTAGTCCTAGCCCTAGCCCTAACCCTAACCCTAACCCTAGCCCTAAATCTAACCCTAACCCTAGCCCTAGCTCTAACCCTAAACCTAACCCTAGCCCTAGCCCTAGCCCTAGTCTAGCCCTAGCCCTAGCCCTAACCGTAACCCTAACCCTAATCCTAACCCTAGCCCTAGCCCCAGCCCTAGCCCTAACCCTAAACCTAGCCCTAAACCTAACCCTAGCCATAGCCCTAAACCTAACCCTAAACCTAGCCCTAGCCCTAGCCCTAGCCATAGTCTAGCCCTAGCCCTAGCCCAAGCCCTAGCCCTAGCCCTAACCCTAAACCTAAACCTAAAACTAGGCCTAGCCCTAAACCTAGCACTGGCCCTAACACTAACCCTAACCCTAGCCCTAGACCTAGCACTAACCCTAGCCCTAGTCCTAACCCTAGCCCTACTCCTAGCCCTAGCCCTAACTCTAACCCTAACCCTAACCCTAACCCTAACTCTAGCCCTAGCCCTAAGCCTAACCCTAATGCTAGACCTAGCCCTAGCCCTAACCCTAACCCTAACCCTAACCCTAGCCTAAACATAATCCAAACCCGAGCCCTAGCCCTAGCCCTAGCCCTAACCCTAACCCTAACCCTAGCCCTAACCCTAGCCCTAGTCCTAGCCCTAGCCCTAGCCCTAGCCCTAGCCCTACCCCTAACCCAAACCCTAACCTAGCCCTAGCCCTAACCCTAGCCCTAGCCCTAGACCTAACTCTTACCCTAACCCTAACCCTAGCCCTAGACCTACCCCTACCCCTAGCCCTAACCCTAACCCTAACCCTAAACCTAGCCCTAGCCCTAACCCTAGCCCTAGCCCTAGACCTAACTCTTACCCTAACCCTAACCCTAGCCCTAGACCTACCCCTACCCCTAGCCCTAACCCTAACCCTAACCCTAAACCTAGCCCTAGCCCTAGCCCTAGCCCTAGCCCTAGCCCTAACGCTAACACTAACCCTAACGCTAACCCTAGCCCTAGACCTAACCCTAGCTCTAACCCAACCCTAGCCCTAGGCCAAGCCCTAGCCCTAGCCCTAGACCTAACCCTAACCCTAACCCTAACCCTAGCCCTAGCCCTAACCCTAGCCATAGCCTTAGCCCTAACCCTTACCCTAGCCCTAACCCGAGCCTTAGCTCTAGCCCTAGCCCTAGCCCTAGCCATAACCCTAACCCTAACCCTAACCCTATCACTAACCCTAACCCTAGACCTAGACCTAGACCTATCCCTAGCCCTAACCCTAAACCTAACCCTAACCCTAGCCCTAGTCCTAGCCCTACTCCTTGCCCTAGGCCTAGCCCTAGCCCTAAACCTAACCCTAACCCTAAACCTAGCCCTAGCCCTAGCCCTAGCCCTAAACCTAACCCTAACCCTAACCCTAGCCCTAGCCCTATCCCTAACCCTAGCCCTAGCACTAAACCTAACCCTAACCCTAACCCTAGCCCTAGCCCTTGCCCTTGCCCTAACCTAAACCTAGCCCTAGCCCTAGCCCTAGCCCTAAACCTAACCCTAACCCTAGCCCGAGCCCTAGCCCTAGCACTAGCAATAGCCCTAAACCTAGACCTAGACCTAGCCCTAGCCCTAGACTTAGCCATAGCCCTAGCCCTAACCCTAACCCTAACTATTACCCTAACCCTAGCCCTAAACCTAACCCTAACCCTAGCCCTAGCCCTAGCCCTAACACTAAACCTAACCCTAACTCTAGCCCTAACCCCAGCCCTTGCCCTAGGCCTAACCCTAACCCTAACCATAGCCTTAACCCTAACACTAGCCCTAACCCTAAACCTAGCCCTAGCCCTAAACCTAACCCTAAACCTAGCCCTAGCCCTAGCCCTAGCCATAGCCCTAAACCTATCCCTAACCCTAGCCCTAACCCAAGCTCTTGGCCTAACCCTAGCCCTAACCCTAACCCTAGCCCTAGCCCTTACCCTAACCCTAACCCTAGCACTAGCCCTAGCCCTAGCCCTAGCCCTAACCCTAAACCTAACCCTAGCCCTAACCCTAACCATAGCCCTAGCCCTAACCCTAACCCTAACCCTAAACCTAGCCCTAGACCTAGGCCCAGCCCTAGCCCTAGCCCTAACCCTAACACTAACCCTAGCATAAGCCCTAGCCCTAGTCTATCCCTAGCCCTAACACTAGCCCTAGCCCTAACCCTAACCCTAATGCTAGCACTAGCCCTAGCTCTAGCCCTAACCCTCACCCTAACTTTATCCTAGCCCTAGCCCTAGCCCTATCCCTAGCTCTAGCCCTAACCCTAACACTAACCCTATCCCTAACCCTATCCCTAACCCTAGCCCTAACACTAACGCTAGCCCTAGACCTAGCCCTAGACCTAACCCTAACCCTAAACCTAACCCTAGCCCTAGCCCTAGCCCTAGCCCTAGCCCTAGAACTAGCCCTAACCCTAACCCTAACCCAAGCCCTAGCCCTAGCCCTAGCCCTAGCCCTAACCCTATCCCTAACCCTAGCCCTAACCCAAGCCCTTGGCCTAGCCCTAGCCCTATCCCTAACCCTAACCCGAACCCTAACCCTAACCCTCGAACTAACCCTAACCCTAGCCCTAACCCTAACCCTAGCCCTAGCCCTAACCCTAACTCTAACCCTAGGCCTAATCCTAACCCGAACCCTAGCCCTAACCCTAGCCATATCCCTAAACCTAACCCTAACCCTAACCCTAGTCCTCGCCCTTGCCCTAGCCTATCCCTACCCTATATCTAGCCCTAACCCTAAAGCTAACCCTAGCCCTAGCCCTAGCCCTAGCCCTAGCCCTAGACATAGCCATAACCCTAACCCTATCCCTAACCCTAGCCCTAGACCTAACCCTAGAACAATCCCTAACCCTAACCCTAGACCTAGCCCTAGCCCTAGCCCTAGCCCTAGCCCTAAGCCTAAGCCTAACCCTAGCCCTAGCCCTAACCCTAACTCTAACCTTAGCCCTAACCCTAGTCCTTGCCCTAGCCCTAGCCCTAGCCCTAAACCTAACCCTAGCCCTAACCCTAACCCTAACACTAACCCTAACCCTAGCCCTAAACCTAACCCTAGCCCTAGCCCTAGCCCTAGCCCTAACCCTAACCCTACCCCTAGCACTAGCCCTAGCCCTAGTCAAGCCCTAGCCCTAGCCCTAGCCCTAGCCCTAATCCTAACCCTAACCCTAAACCTAGCCCTATCCCTACCCCTAGCCCTAGACCTAACCCTACCCTAAACCTAGCCCTAGCCCTGGCCCTAGCCCTAGCCCTAGCCCTAAGCCTAAACCTAGCCTTAGCCCCAGACTTGGCCCTAGACCTAACCGTATTCCTAGACCTAACCCTATCCCTAAACCTAACCCTAGCCCTAGCCCTAGACCTAGCCCTAACCCTAACCCTAACCCTAAACCTAGCGCTAGCCCTAGACTTAACCCTAACCCTAGCCCTAGTCCTAGCCCTAGCCCTAGCCCTAACCTTAACCCTAACCCTAGCCCTAGCCCTAGCCCTAGCCCTAGCCCTAACCCTAACCTTAACCCTAGCCCTAACCCAAGCCCTTGGCCTAGCCCTAGCCCTAACCCTAACCCTAACCCTAGCCCTGGCAATACCCTAGTCCTAGACCTAGCCCTAGCCCAAGCCCTAACCCTAACCTAACCCTTACACTAACCCTGACCCTAGCGCTAAACCTAAACTTAGCCCTAGCCCTAGACCTAGCCATAACACTAACCCTAACCCTAACCCTAGCCCTAGCCCTAAACCTAGCCCTAGCCCTAAACCTAGCCCTAGCCCTAGCCCTAAGCCTAACCTTAGCCCTAGACATAGCCCTAGCCTTAACCCTAACCCTAACACTAGCCCTAGCCCTAGTCCTAGCCCTAGCCCTAACCCTTACCCTAACCCTAACCCTATCCCTAGCCCTAACCCTAGCCCTAGCACAAGCCCTAGCCCTATCCCTAGCCCTAAACCTAACCCTAAAGCTAACCCTAGCACTATCCCTAGCCCTAGCCCTAACCCTAACACTAACATTAGCCCTAGCCCTAGCCCTAGCCCTGGTCCTAGCCCTAGCCCTAGCCCTAGATCTAGCCCTAACCCTAACCCTAACCCTAACCCTAACCCTAACCCTAACCCTAGCCCAAACCCTAGCCCTAGCCCTAGCCCTATCCCTAACACTAACCCTAACGCTAATCCTAACCCGAAACCTAGCCCTAAACCTAGCCCTATCCCTAACCCAAACACTATCCCTAACCCTAACCCTAACCCTAACCCTAGTCCTTGCCCTTGCCATATCCCTACCCTACCCTAGCCCTAGCCCCAACCCTAAAGCTAAGCCTAGCCCTAGCCCTAGCCCTAGCCCTAGCCCTAGACATAGCCATAACCCTAACCCTAACCCTAACCCTAGCCCTAGACCTAACCCTTGCCCTATCCCTAACCCTAACCCTAGCCCTAGACCTAGCCCTAACCCTAGCTCTAACTCAACCCTAACCCTAACCCAAGCCTAACCCTAACACTAACCCTTGCCCTAGCCCTAGCCCTAGCCCTGGCCATAACCCTAACCCTAGCCGTATCCCTAGCCCTAGCCCTAGCCCTAGCCCTAGCCATAACCCTAACCCTAACCCTAACCTGATCGCTAACCCTAACACTAAACCTAGACCTAGCCCTAGCCCTAACCCTAACCCTAACCCTAACCCTAGCCCTAACCCTAACTCTAACGCTAACCCTAGCCCTAGACCTAGCCCTAGCCCTAGTCCTAGCCCTAGCCCTAACCCTAACCCTAACCCTAAACCTATCCCTAGCCCTAGCCCTAAACCTAGCACTAGCCCTAACCCTAACCCTAACGCTACCCCTAGCCCTAGACCTAGCCCTAGCCCTAGCCCTAACCCTAGCCCTAACCCTAACCCAAACACTAACCCAAACCGAGGCCTAACCCTAACCCTAGCCCTAGACCTAGCCCTAGCCCTAGCCCTAAACCTAACCCTAAACCTAGCACAAGCCCTAGCCCTAGTCTTGCACTAGCCCTAGCGCTAGCCCTAGCCCTAACCTTAACCCTAACCCTAAACCTAACCCTAGCCCTAGCCCTAGCCATAAACCTATCCCTAGCCATAACCCTAACCAGAACCCTAGCCCTAGCCCTAGCCCTAGCCCTAGCCCTAGCCCTAACCCTAACCTAACCCTAGCCCTAGCCCTAACTCTAACCCTAATGCCAGCCCTAGCCCTAGCCCTAGCCCTAACCCTCACACTAACCCGAATCATAGCCCTAGCCCTAACACTAACACTAACCCTATCCCTATCCCTAGCCCTAACCCTAACCCTAACCCTAACCCTAGCCCTAGCCCTAGCCCTAGACCTTTTCCTAGGCCTAGCCCTAGCCCTAAACCTAACCCAAGCCCTAACCCTGGCCCTAGCCCTAACCCTAACCCTAACCCTAAACCTATCCCTAGCCCTAGCCCTAAACCTAGCACTAGCCCTAACCCTAACCCTAACGCTACCCCTAGCCCTAGACCTAGCCCTAGCCCTAGCCCTAACCCTAGCCCTAACCCTAACCCAAACACTAACCCAAACCCTAGCCCTAACCCTAACCCTAGCCCTAGACCTAGCCCTAGCCCTAGCCCTAAACCTAACCCTAAACCTAGCACAAGCCCTAGCCCTAGTCTTGCACTAGCCCTAGCGCTAGCCCTAGCCCTAACCTTAACCCTAACCCTAAACCTAACCCTAGCCCTAGCCCTAGCCCTAAACCTATCCCTAGCCATAACCCTAACCAGAACCCTAGCCCTAGCCCTAGCCCTAGCCCTAGCCCTAGCCCTAACCCTAACCTAACCCTAGCCCTAGCCCTAACTCTAACCCTAATGCCAGCCCTAGCCCTAGCCCTAGCCCTAACCCTCACACTAACCCGAATCATAGCCCTAGCCCTAACACTAACACTAACCCTATCCCTATCCCTAGCCCTAACCCTAACCCTAACCCTAACCCTAACCCTAGCCCTAGCCCTAGCCCTAGACCTTTTCCTAGGCCTAGCCCTAGCCCTAAACCTAACCCAAGCCCTAACCCTGGCCCTAGCCCTAACCCTAACCCTAATCCTAATCCTAGCCCTAGCCCTAGACCTAGCCCAAGCCCTAACCATAACCCTAGGCCTAGCCATAGCCCTAGCCCTGGCCCTAGCCCAAGCCCTAAACCTAACCCTAACACTAACCCTAACCCTAACACTAGTCCTAGCCTAACCCTAACCCTAGCCCTAGCCCTAGCCCTGGCCCTAGCCCTACCCTAGCTCTAGCCCTAACCCTAACCCAAACCCTAACCCTAGCCTAAACATAACCCAAACCCGAGCCCTAGCCCTACCCCTAGCCCTAACCCTAACCCTAAACCTAGCCCTAACCCTAGCCCTAGTCCTAGCCCTAGCCCTACCCCTAACCCAAACCCTAAACTAGCCCTAGCCCTAATCCTAGCCCTAGCCCTAGACCTAACTCTAACCCTAACCCTAACCCTAGCCCTAGCCCTAACCCTACCCCTAGCCCCAACCCTAACCCTAACCCTAAACCTAGCCCTAGCCCTAGCCCTAGCCCTAGCCCTAACCCTAACCCTAACCCTAACGCTAACCCTAGCCCTAGCCCTAACCCTAGCTCTAACCCAACCCTAACCGTAACCCTACCCTAACTCTAAACCTAACCCTAGCCCTAGCCCTAACCCTAGCCATAGCCCTAGCACTAACCCTAACCCTAGCCCTAACCCGAGCCCTAGCTCTAGACCTAGCCCTAGCCCTAGCCATAACCCTAACCCTAACCCTAACCCTAACCCTATCACTAACCCTAACCCTAGACCTAGACCTAGACCTATCCCTAGCCCTAACCCTAACCCTAACCCTAACCCTAGCCCTAGTCCTAGACCTACTCCTTGCCCTAGGCCTAGCCCTAGCCCTAAACCTAACCCTAACCCTAAACCTAGCCCTAGCCCTAGCCCTAGCCCTAAACAGAACCCTAACCCTAACCCTAGCCCTAGCCCTATCCCTAACCCTAGCCCTAGCACTAAACCTAACCCTAACCCTAACACTAGCCCTAGCCCTTGCCCTTGCCCTAACCCTAAACCTAGCCCTAGCCCTAGCCCTAGCCCCAGCCCTAAACCTAACCCTAACCCTAGCCCTAGCCCTAGCCCTAGCACTAGCCCTAGCCCTAAACCTAGACCTAGACCTAGCCCTAGCCCTAGACTTAGCCCTAGCCCTAGCCCTAACCCTAACCCTAACTATTACCCTAACCCTAGCCCTTTACCTAACCCTAACCCTAGCCCTAGCAATAGCCCTAACCCTAAACCTAACCCTAACTCTAGCCCTAACCCCAGCCCTTGCCCTAGCCCTAACCCTAACCCTAACCATAGCCCTAACCCTAACACTAGCCCTAACCCTAACCCTAGCCCTAGCCCTAAACCTAACCCTAAACCTAGCCCTAGCCCTAGCCCTAGCCATAGCCCTAAACCTATCCCTAACCCTAGCCCTAACCCAAGCTCTTGGCCTAACCATAGCCCTAACCCTAACCCTAGCCCTAGCCCTTACCCTAACCCTAACCCTAGCACTAGCCCTAGCCCTAGCCCTAGCCCTAACCCTAAACCTAACCCTAGCCCTAACCCTAACCCTAGCCCTAGCCCTAACCCTAACCCTAACCCTAAACCTAGCCCTAGACCTAGGCCCAGCCCTAGCCCTAGCCCTAACCCTAACCCTAACCCTAGCACTAGCCCTAGCCCTAGTCTATCCCTAGCCCTAACCCTAGCCCTAGCCCTAACCCTAACCCAAATGCTAGCCCTAGCCCTAGCTCTAGCCCTAACCCTCACCCTAACCTTATCCTAGCCCTAGCCCTAGCCCTATCCCTAGCTCTAGCCCTAACCCTAACACTAACCCTATCCCTAACCCTATCCCTAACCCTAGCCCTAACACTAACGCTAGCCCTAGACCTAGCCCTAGACCTAACCCTAACCCTAAACCTAACCCTAGCCCTAGCCCTAGCCCTAGCCCTAGCCCTAGCCCTAACCCTAACCCTAACCCTAGCCCTAACCCAAGCCCTTGGCCTAGCCCTAGCCCTATCCATAACCCTAACCCGAACCCTAACCCTAACCCTCGAACTAACCCTAACCCTAGCCCTAACCCTAACCCTAGCCCTAGCCCTAACCCTAACTCTAACCCTAGGCCTAATCCTAACCCGAACCCTAGCCCTAACCCTAGCCATATCCCTAACCCTAACCCTAACCCTAACCCTAACCCTAGTCCTCGCCCTTGCCCTAGCCTATCCCTACCCTATATCTAGCCCTAACCCTAAAGCTAACCCTAGCCCTAGCCCTAGCCCTAGCCCTAGACATAGCCATAACCCTAACCCTATCCCTAACCCTAGCCCTAGACCTAACCCTAGAACAATCCCTAACCCTAACCCTAGCCCTAGCCCTAGCCCTAGCCCTAGCCCTAGCCCTAAGCCTAAGCCTAACCCTAGCCCTAGCCCTAACCCTAACTCTAACCTTAGCCCTAACCCTAGTCCTTGCCCTAGCCCTAGCCCTAGCCCTAAACCTAACCCTAACCCTAACCCTAACCCTAACTCTAACCCTAACCCTAGCCCTAAACCTAACCCTAGCCCTAGCCCTAGCCCTAACCCTAACCCTAAACCTAGCACTAGCCCTAGCCCTAGTCAAGCCCTAGCCCTAGCCCTAGCCCTAGCCCTAATCCTAACCCTAACCCTAAACCTAGCCCTATCCCTACCACTAGCCCCAGCCCTAACCCTACCCTAAACCTAGGCCTAGCCCTAGCCCTAGCCCTAGCCCTAACCCTAAACCTAGCCTTAGCCCCAGACTTGGCCCTAGACCTAACCGTAGCCCTAGACCTAACCCTATCCCTAAACCTAACCCTAGCCCTAGCCCTAGCCCTACCCCTAACCCTAACCGTAACCCTAAACCTAGCGCTAGCCCTAGACTTAACCCTAAACCTAGCCCTAGTCCTAGCCCTATCCCTAGCCCTAACCTTAACCCTAACCCTAGCCCTAGCCCTAGCCCTAACCCTAACCTTAACCCTAGCCCTAACCTAAGCCCTTGGCCTAGCCCTAGCCCTAACCCTAACCCTAACCCTAGCCCTGGCAATATCCTAGTCCTAGACCTAGCCCTAGCCCAAGCCCTAACCCTAACCCTAACCCTTACACTAACACTGACCTAGCGCTAAACCTAAAATTAGCCCTAGCCCTAACCCTAACCCTAACCCTAGCCCTAGCCCTAACCCTAGCCCTAGCCCAAGAGCTAGCCCTAGCCCTAGCCCTAAGCCTAACCCTAACCTTAGCCCTAGAAATAGCCCTAGACTTAACCCTAACCCTAACACTAGCCCTAGCCCTAGCCCTAGCCCTAGCCCTAGCCCTGGTCCTAGCCCTAGCCCTAGTCCAAGCCCTAGCCCTAACCTTAACCCTAACCCTAACCCTAAACCTAACCCTAGCCCTAGACCTAACCCTAGCACTAGCCCTAACGCTAACCCTAACGCTACCCCTAGCCCTAGCCCTAGCCATAACCCTAGCCCTAACCCTAACCCTAACACTAACCCAAACCCTAGCCCTAACCCTAACCCTAGCCCTAGACCTAGCCCTAGCCCTAGCCCTAACCCTAGCCCTAGCCCTAGTCTAGCCCTAGCCCTAGCCCTAGCCCTAGACCTAGCCCTAACCCTAACCCTAAACCTAAACCTAACCCTAGCCCTAGCCCTAGCCCTAGCCCTAACCCTAGCCCTAGCCCTAACCCTAGTCTAGCCTAGCCCTAGCCCTAGCCCTAGCTCTAACCCTAACCCAAACACTAACCCTAACCCTAGCCCTAACCCTAATCCTAGCCCTAACCCTAACCCTAGCCCTAGCCGTAACCCTAGCCCTAGCCCTATCCCTAGCCTAGCCCTAGCCCTAGCCCTAGACCTAGCCCTAGCCCTAACCCTAAACCTAACCCTAGCCCTAGCCCTAGCCCTAGCCCTAACCCTAAACTTAGCCCTAGCCATAGCCCTATCCCTAGCCCTAGCCCAATCCCTAAACCTAACCCTAACACTAACCCTAACCCTAACATTAGCCCTAGCCCTAACCCTAAACCTAGCCCTAGCCCTAGCCCTGGCCCTAGTCCTAGCCCTAGCTCTAGCCCTAACCCTAACCCTAACACTACCCCTAGCCCTAGCCCTAGCCCAAGCCCTAGCCCTAACCCTAACCCTAACCCTAACCCTAACCCTAGCACTAGCCCTAACCCTAGACCTAGCCCAAGCCCTAGCCCTATCCCTAGCCCTAACCCTAACCCTAACCTTAGCACTTGCCCTATCCCTAGCCATAACCCTAACCCTAACACTAGCCCTACCCCTAGCCCCAGCCCTAGCCCTGGTCCTAGCCCTAGCCCTAGTCCTAGCCCTAGCCCTAACCCAAACCCAAACCCTAAACCTAACCCTAGCCCTAGCCCTAAACCGAGCACTAGCCCTAACCCTAACCCTAACGCTACCCCTAGCCCTAGACCTAGCCCTAGCCCTAGCCCTAACCCTAGCCCTAACCCTAACCCAAACACTAACCCAAACCCTAACCCTAACCCTAACCCTAGCCCTAGACCTAGCCCTAGCCCTAGCCCTAATCCTATCCCTAAACCTAGCAATAGCCCTAGTCCTAGTCTAGCCCTAGCCCTAGCGCTAGCCCTAGCCATAACCCTAACCCTAACCCTAATCCTAACCCTAGCCCTAGTCCTAGCCCTAAACCTAGCCCTAGCAATAACCCTTACCCTAAACCTAGCCCTAGCCCTAGCCCTAGCCCTAACCCTAACCCTAACCTAACCCTAGCCCTAGCCCTAACTCTAACCCTAATGCCAGCCTTAGCCCTAGCCCTAGCCCTAACCCTCACCCTAACCCGAATCCTAGCCCTAGCTCTAACCCTAACCCTAACCCTATCCCTATCCCTAGCCCTAGTCCTTGCCCTAGGCCTAGCCCTGGCACTAAACCTAACCCAAGCCCTAACCCTGGCCCTAGCCCTAACACTTACCCTAACCCTAGCCCTAGCCCTAGCCCTAGCCCTAGCCCTAACCCTAACCCTAGCCCTAGCCATAGCCCTAGCCCTAGCCCTAGCCATAGCCCAAGCCCTAAACCTAACCCTAACACTAACACTAACCCTAACACTAGTCCTAGCCCTAACCCTAACCCTAGCCCTAGCCCTAGCCCTGGCCCTAGCCCTAGCCCTAGCTCTAGCCCTAACCCTAACCCTAACCCGAATCCTAGCCTAAACATAACCCAAACCCTAGCCCTAGCCCTAGCCCTAGCCCTAACCCTAACCCTAGCCCTAGCCCTAGCCCTAGCCCTAGCCCTAGCCCTACCCCTAACCCAAACCCTAACCTGGCCCTAGCCCTAACCCTAGCCCTAGCCCTAGACCTAACTCTAACCCTAACCCTAACCCTAGCCCTAGCCCTAACCCTACCCCTAGCCCTAGCCCTAAACCTAACCCTAACCCTAGCCCTAGCCCTAGCCCTAGCACTAGCCCTAGCCCTAACCCTAGACCTAGACCTAGCCCTAGCCCTAGCCCTAGCCCTAACCCTAACCCTAACTGTTACCCTAACCCTAGCCCTAAACCTAAACCTAACACTAGCCCTAGCCCTAGCCCTAACCCTAAACATAACCCTAACTCTAGCCCTAACCCCAGCCCTTGCCCTAGCCCTAACCCTAACCCTAACCATAGCCCTAACCCTAACACTAGCCCTAACCCTAACCCTAGCCCTAGCCCTAACCCTAACCCTAAACCTAGCCCTAGCACTAGCCCTAGCCCTAGCCATAGCCATAACCCTAACCCTAACCCTAGCCCTAACCCAAGCTCTTGGCCTAACCCTAGCCCTAACCCTAACCCTAGCCCTAGCCCTTACCCTAACACTAACCCTAGCACTAGCCCTAGCCCTAGCCCTAGCCCTAACCCTAAACCTAACCTTAGCCCTAACCCTAACCCTAGCCCTAGCCCTAAAGCTAACACTAACCCTAAACCTAGCCCTAGACCTAGGCCCAGCCCTAGCCCTAGCCCTAACCCTAACCCTAACCCTAACCCTAAACCTAGACCTAGCCCTAGCCCTAGCCCTACCCCTAACCCTAACCCTAGCACTAGCCCTAGCACTAGTCTATCCCTAGCCCTAACCTTAGCCCTAGCCCTAACCCTAACCCTAATGCTAGCCCTAGCCCTAGCTCTAGCCCTAACCCTCACCCTAACCTTATCCTAGCCCTAGCCCTAGCCCTATCCCTACCTCTAGCCCTAACCCTAACACTAACCCTATCCCTAACCCTATCCCTGACCCTAGCCCTAACACTAACGCTAGCCCTAGACATAGACCTAGACCTAACCCTAACCCTAACCCTAACCCTAGCCCTAGCCCTAGCCCTAGCCCTAGCCCTAGAACTAGCCCTAAACCTAACCCTAACCCAAGCCCTAGCCCTAGCCCTAGCCCTAGCCCTAACCCTAACCCTAACCCTAGCCCTAACCCAAGCCCTTGGCCTAGCCCCAGCCCTATCCCTAACCCTAACCCGAACCCTAACCCTAACCCTCGAACTAACCCTAACCCTAGCCCTAACCCTAACCCTAGCCCTAGCCCTAACCCTAACCCTAACCCTAGGCCTAATCCTAACCCGAACCCTAGCCCTAACCCTAGCCCTATCCCTAACCCTAACCCTAACCCTAACTCTAACCCTAGTCCTAGCCCTTGCCCTAGCCTAGCCCTACCCTATATCAAGCCCTAACCCTAAAGCTAACCCTAGCCATAGACCTAGTCCTAGCCCTAGCCCTAGACATAGCCATAAGCCTAACCCTATCCCTAATCCTAGCCCTAGACCTAACCCTAGAACTATCCCTAACCCTAACCCTAGCCCTAACCCTAGCCCTAGCCCTAGACCTAGCCCTAGCCCTAGCCCTAGCCCTAGCCCTAGCCCTAACCCTAACCCTAAACCTAGCCCTAGCCCTAGACCTAGTCCTAGCCCTAGCCCTAGCCCTAGCCCTAGCCCTAACCCTAACCCTAACCCTAGCCCTAGCCCTAGCCCTAGCCCTAGCCCTAGCCCTAACCCTAACCTTAACCCTAGCCCTAACCCAAGCCCTTGGCCTAGCCCTAGCCCTAACCCTCACCCTAACCCTAGCCCTGGCCCTACCCTAGTCCTAGACCTAGCCCTAGCCCAAGCCCTAACACTAACCCTAGCCCTAGCCCTAGCCCTAACCCTAACGCTAACCCTAGCCCTAGCCCTAACCCTAGCCCTAGCCTAAACCCTAGCCCTATCCGTAGCCCTAAGCCTAACCCTAACCTTAGCCCTAGACCTAGCCCTAGCCTTAACCCTAACCCTAACACTAGCCCTAGCCCTAGCCCTAGCCCTAGCCGTAGCCCTGGTCCTAGCCCTAGCCCTAGTCCAAGCCCTAGCCCTAACCCTAACCCTAACCCTAAACCTAACCCTAGCCCTAGAACTATCCCTAGCACTAGCCCTAACCCTAACCCTAACGCTACCCCTAGCCCTAGCCCTAGCCCTAACCCTAGCCCTAACCCTAACCATAACACTAACCCACACCTTAGCCCTAACCATAACCCTAGCCCTAGACCTAGCCCTAGCCCTAGCCCTAACCTTAACCCTAAACATAGCACTAGCCCTAGCCCTAGTCTAGCCCTAGCCCTAGCCCTAGCCCTAGACCTAGCCCTAAACCTAACCCTAACCCTAAACTTAACCCAAGCCCTAGCCCTAGCCCTAACCCTAGCCCTAGCCCTAACCCTAACCCTAACCCTAACCCTAGCCCTAGCCCTAACCCTAACCCAAACACTAACCCTAACCCTAGCCCTAACCCTAATCCTAGCCCTAACCCTTACCCTAGCCCTAGCCGTAACCCTAGCCCTAGCCCTATCCCTAGCCTAGCCCTAGCCCTAGCCCTAGCCCTAGCCCTAGCCCTAACGCTAACCCTAGCCCTAGCCGTAGCCCTAGCCCTAGCCCTAACCCAAGCCCTAAACCTAACCCTAACACTAACCCTAACCCTAATATTAGCCCTAGCCCTAACCCTAACCCTAGCCCTAGCCCTAGCCCTGGCCCTAGCCCTAGCCCTAGCCCTGGTCCTAGCCCTAGCCCTAGTCCAAGCCCTAGCCCTAACCCTAACCCTAACCCTAAACCTAACCCTAGCCCTAGAACTAACCCTAGCACTAGCCCTAACCCTAACCCTAACGCTACCCCTAGCCCTAGCCCTAGCCCTAACCCTAGCCCTAACCCTAACCATAACACTAACACACACCTTAGCCCTAACCATAACCCTAGGCCTAGCCCTAGCCCTAACCCTAACCCTAACCCTAACCCAAGCCCTAACCCTAGCCCTAGCCCTAGCCCTAGCCCTAGCCCTACCCCTAACCCTAACCCTAACCCTAGCCCTAGCCCTAGCCCTAGCCCTAACCCTAACCCTAACCTTAACCCTAACCCTAGCCCTAGCCCTAACCCTAGCTCTAACCCAACCCTAACCCTAACACTACCCTAACCCTAACCCTAACCCTAGCCCTAGCCCTAGCCCTAGCCCTAGCCCTAGCCCTAACCCTAACCATAGCCCTAACCCTAGCCCTAGCTCTAGCCCTGGCCCTAGCCGTAGCCATAACCCTAACCCTTACCCTAACCCTATCACTAACCCTAAACCTAGACCTAGACCTATCCCTAGCCCTAACCCTAAACCTAACCCTAGCCCTAGCCCTAGCCCTAGTCCTTGCCCTGGGCCTAGCCCTAGCCCTAAACCTAACCCTAACCCTAAACCTAGCTCTAGCCCTAGCCCTAGACCTAACCATAACCCTAACCCTAACCCTAGCCCTATCCCTAACCCTAGCCCTAGAACTAACCCTAACCCTAACCCAAACCCTAACCCTAGCCCTAGCCCTTGCCCTAGCCCTAACCCTAAACCTAGACCTAGCCCTAGCCCTAGCCCTAGCCCTGGTCCTAGCCCTAGCCCTAGTCCAAGCCCTAGCCCTAACCCTAACCCTAACCCTAAACCTAACCTTAGCCCTAGAACTAACCCTAGCACTAGCCCTAACCCTAACCCTAACGCTACCCCTAGCCCTAGCCCTAGCCCTAACCCTAGCCCTAACCCTAACCCTAACACTAACCCACAACTTAGCCCTAACCATAACCCTAGCCCTAGCCCTAGCCCTAACCCTAACCCTCACCCTAGCCCTAGCCCTAGCCCTAGCACTAGCCCTAAACCTAATCCTAGCCCTAGACCTAGCCCTAGCCCTAGCCTTATCCCTAGCCCTAGCCCTAACACTAACCCTAACTATTACCCTAACCCTAGCCCTAACCCTAACCCTAACCCTAGCCCTAGCCCTAGCCCTAGCCCTAACCCTAACCCTAACCCTAACTCTAGCCCTAAACCCAGCCCTTGCCCTAGCCCTAACCCTAACCCTAACCATAGCCCTAACCCTAACCCTAGCCCTAAACCGAACCCTAGCCCTAGGCCTTACCCTAACCCTAAACCTAGCCCTATCCCTAGCCCTAGCCCTAGCCCTAGCCCTAAACCTAACCCTAACCCTAGCCCTAACCCTAACCATAGCCCCAGCCTTAACCCTAACCCTAACCCTATCCCTAACCCTAGCCCTATACCTAGGCCCAGCCCTAGCCCGAGCCCTAACCCTAACCCTAACCCTAACCCTAACCCTAAACCTAGACCTAGCCCTAGCCCTAACCCTAGCCATAACCCTAACCCTTACCCTAACCCTATCACTAACCCTAACCCTAGACCTAGACCTATCCCTAGCCCTAAACCTAAACCTAACCCTAGCCCTAGCCCTAGCCCTAGTCCTTACCCTGGGCCTAGCCCTAGCCATAACCTAACCCTAACCCTAAACCTAGCTCTAGCCCTAGCCCTAGACCTAACCATAACCCGAACCCTAACCCTAGCCCTATCCCTAACCCTAGCCCTAGCACTAAACCTAACCCTAACACTAATCCTAACACTAACACTAGTCCTAACCCTAACCCTAACCCTAGCCGTAGCCCTAGCCCTGGCCCTAGCCCTAGCCCTAGCTCTAGCCCTAACCCTAACCCTAACCCTAACCCTAGCCTAAACATAACCCAAACCCTAGCCCTAGCCCTAGCCCTAGCCCTAACCCTATCCCTAACCCTAGCCCTAGCCCTAGCCCTAGCCCTAGCCCTAGCCCTACCCCTAACCCTAACCCTAACCTAGCCCTAGCCCTAACCATAGCCCTAGCCCTAGCCCTAACCCTAGCCCTAGCCCTAACCCTAACCCTAACCCTAACCCTAGCCCTAGCCCTAGCCCTAAACCTAACCCTAGCCCTAGGCCTTACCCTAACCCTAAACCTAGCCCTATCCCTATCCCTAGCCCTAGACCTAGCCCTAGCCCTAACCCTAAACCTAACCCTAGCCCTAACCCTAACCATAGCCCTAGCCCTAACCCTAACCTTAACCCTATCCC
>OX463233.1:151437379-151439879 GCA_949820135.1 Sylvilagus floridanus
CCTACCCCTAGCCCTAGCCTTAGCCCTAGCAATAGCCCTAGCCCTAACCATAACTATAACCCTAGCCCTAGCCCTAAACCTAACCCTAACCTTAGCCCTAGCCCTAGCCCTAGCCCTAACAATAACCCTATCGCTAACTCTAGCCCTAACCCCAACGCTTGCCCTAGCCCTAGCCCTAGCCCTAACCCTAACCCTAACGATAGCCCTAACCCTAACACAAGCCCTAACCCTAACCCTAGCCCTAGCCCTAACCCTAACCCTAGCCCTAGCCCTAGCCCTAGCCCTAGCCCTAGACCTAGCACTAAGACTAACCCTAACCCTAGCCCTAGCCCTAACCCTAACCCTAACCTTAAACCTAACCCTAGTCCTTGCCCTAGCCCTAGCCCTAGCCCTAGCCCTAACCCTAGCCCTAACCCTAACCCTAACACTAAACCTAACCCTAGCCGTAAACCTAACCCTAGCCCTAGCCCTAGCCCTAGCCCTAGCCCTAACCCTAACCGTAGCACTAGCCCTAGCCCTAGTCAAGCCCTAGCCCTAGCCCTAGCCCTAGCCCTAGCCCTAGCCCTAACCCTAACCCTAACCCTAACCCTAGCCCTAGCCCTAACCCTAGCCCTAGACCTACACCTAGCCCTAGCCTTAGCCCTAGCAATAGCCCTAGCCCTAACCATAACTATAACCCTAGCCCTAGCCCTAAACCTAACCCTAAACTTAGCCCTAGCCCTAGCCCTAGCCCTAACCCTAACCCTAACGATAGCCCTAACCCTAACACTAGCCCTAACCCTAACCCTAGCCCTAGCCCTAGCCCTAACCCTAAACCTATCCCTAGCCCTAGCCCTAGCCCTAGCCCTAGACCTAACACTAAGCCTAACCCTAACCCTAGCCCTAGCCCTAACCCTAACCCTAACCTTAAACCTAACCCTAGTCCTTGCCCTAGCCCTAGCCCTAGCCCTAGCCCTAGCCCTAACCCTAGCCCTAACCCTAACCCTAACACTAAACCTATCCCTAGCCGTAAACCTAACCCTAGCCCTAGCCCTAGCCCTAGACCTAGCCCTAACCCTAACCGTAGCACTAGCCCTAGCCCTAGTCAAGCCCTAGCCCTAGCCCTAGCCCTAGCCCTAGCCCTAGCCCTAGCCCTAATCCTAACCCTAACCCTAACCCTAGCCCTATCCCTAACCCTAGTCCTAGCCCTAACCCTAACCCTAACCCTAACACTAGCCCTAGCCCTAGCCCTAGCCCTAACCCTAAACCTAGCCCTAGCCCTAGACCTAACCCTAGCCCTAGCCCTAACCCTATTCCTAAACCTAACCCTAAACCTAGCCCTAGCCCTATCCCTAACCCTAACCCTAACCCTAACCCTAGCCCTAGCCCTAGCCCTAGCACTAGCCCTAAACCTAACCCTAGCCCTAGACCTAGCCCTAGCCCTAGCCCTATCCCTAACCCTAGCACTAACCCTAACCCTAACCCTAGACCTAGCCCTAGCCCTAGCCCTAGCCCTAACCCTAGCCCTAACCCTAACCCTAACCCTAAACCTAACCCTAGCCTTAGCCCTAAACCTAGCACTAGCCCTAACCCTAACCCTAACGCTACCCCTAGCCCTAGACCTAGTCCTAGCCCTAGCCCTAACCCTAGCCCTAACCCTAACCCTAACACTAACCCAAACCCTAGCCCTAACCCTAACCCTAGATCTAGACCTAGCCCTAGCCCTAAACCTAACCCTAAACCTAGCACTAGCAATAGCCCTAGTCCAGCCCTAGCCCTAGGCCTAGCCCTAGCCCTAACCCTAACCCTAACCCTAAACCTAACCCTAGCCCTAGCCCTAGCCATAACCCTAGCCGTAGCTCTAACCCTAACCCTAACCCTAACACTAGCCCTAGCCCTAGCCCTAGCCCTAGCCCTAACCCTAACCTAACCCTAGCCCTAACCCTAAACCTAGCCCTATCCCTAGCCCTAGCCCTAGCCCTTGCCCTAACCCTCACCCTAACCCGAATCCTAGCCCTAGCCCTTGCACTATCCCTAGATCTAGCACTAACACTAACACTAACACTATCCCTAACCCTAACCCTAACCCTAGCCCTAACCCTAACCCTAGTCCTAGACCTAGCCCTAGCCCTAACCCTAACCCTAACCCTAACCCTAACCCTAGCCCTAGCCCTAGCCCTAGTCCTTGCCCTAGGCCTAGCCCTAGCCCTAAACCTAACCCTAACCCTAAACCTAGCCCTATTCCTAACCCTAGCCCTAACCCTAACCCTAACCCAAGCCCTAACCCTAGCTCTAGCCCTAGCCCTAGCCCTCGCCCTATCCCTAACCCTAACCCTAGCCCTAGCCCTAGCCCTAGCCCTAGCCCTAACCCTAACCCTAACCCTAGCCCTAACCCAAGCCTTTGGCCTAGCCCTAGCCCTATCCCTAAACCTAACCCGAACCCTAACCTTACCCTAGACCTAACCCTAGCCCTAGCCCTAACCCTAACCCTAATGCTAGCCCTATCCCTAGCCCTAGCCCT
>OX463233.1:151457379-151464879 GCA_949820135.1 Sylvilagus floridanus
TAGCCCTAGCCCTAGCCCTAACCCTAACCCTAGCCCTAGCCCTAGCCTTAGCCCTAGCCCTATCTCTAGCCCTAGCCCTAGCCCTAGCCCTAGCCCTAACCCTAGCCCTACCCTAGCCCTAGCCCTAACCCTAAACCTAGCCCTAGGCCTAGCCCTAGCCCTAGACCTAGCCCTAGCCCTAACCCTAACCCTAACGCTAAACCTAGCCCTAGCCCTAGCCCTAGCCCTAGCCCTAGCCCTAGCCCTAGCCCTAGCCCTAGCCCTAACCCTAACCCTAACCCTAAGCCTAGCCCTAGCCCTAGCCCTAGTCTAGCCCTACCACTAGCCCTAGCCCTAACCCTAAACCTAACCCTAGGCCTAGCCCTAGCCCTAGACCTAGCCCTAGCCCTAACCCTAACACTAACCCTAACCCTAATCCTAACCCGAACACTAGCCCTAACCCTTGCCCTATCCCTAAACCTAAACCTAACCCTAACCCTAACCCTAACCCTAACCCTAACCCTAACCCTAGACCTAGACCTAGCCCTAGCACTAGCCCTAGCCCTAACCCTAGCACTAGCCCTAGCGCTAGCACTAACCCTAAACCTAGCCCTAGAACTAGGCCTAGCCCTAGCCCTAACTCTAACCCTAACCCTAACCCTAACAATAGCCCTAGCCCTAGCCCTAGCCCTAGCCCTCGCCCTAACCCTAACCCTAAACCTATACCTAACCCTAGCCCTAAGACTAGCCCTAGCCCTAACCCTAACCCTAACCCCAACACTGGCCCTAACGCAAGACCTTGCCCTAGCCATAGCCCTAGCCCTAACCCTAAACCTAGCCCTAGCACTGGGCCTAGCCCTAGCCCTAACCCTAACCCTAACCCTACCCTAACCCTAACCCTAGCCCTAGCCCTAGCCCTAGCCCTCGCCCTAGCCCTAGCCCTAGCCCTAACACTAACCCTAGCCCTAAAACTAGCCCTAGTCCTATCCCTAAACCTAACCCTAACCCTAGCCCTAACGCAAGACCTTGCCCTAGGCCTAGCCCTAGCCCTAACCCTAACCCTAACCCTAGCCCTAGCCCTAGCCCTAGCCCTAACCCTAACCCTAACCCTAACCCTAGCCCTAACCCTAAACCTAATGCTAGCCCTAGCTCTAGCCCTAACCCTAACACTAACCCTAATCCTAGCCTAGCCCTAGCCCTAGCCCTAACCCTAACACTAACCCTAACCCTAACCCTAACCCTAACCCTATCCCTAACTCTAACCCTAGCCCTAGACCTAGCCCTAACCCTAACCCTAACCCTAACCCTAACCCTAACCTTAGCCTTAGCCCAAGCCCTAGTCCTTGCCCTAGCCCTAGCCCTGGCCCTAAACCTAACACTAACCCTAAACCTAGCCCTAGCCCTAACCCTAGCCATAACCCTAACCCTAGACCTAGACCTAACACTAGCCCTATTCCTAACCCTAACCCTAAGCCTAGCCCTAGCCCTACCTAGTCTAGCCCTAGCACTAGCCCTAGCCCTAACCCTAACCCTAGCCCTAGACCTAAACCTAGCCCTATCCCTAACCCTAACCCAAAGCCTAGCCCTAGCACTAGCCCTAGCCCTAGCCCTAGCCCTAGTACTAACCCTAAACCTAACACTAACCCTAGCCCTAGCACTAACACTAACCCTAGCCCTAGCCCTAACCATAACCCTAGCCCTAGCCCTAGCCCTAGCCCTAACCCTAACCCTAGCCCTAGCCATAACTCTAGCACTAGCCCTAGCTCCAGCCCTAGCCCTAGCCCTAACCCTAACCCTAACCTTAGCCCTAACACTAGTCCTTGCCCTAGCCCTAGCACTAGCCCTAGCCCTAGCCCTAACCCTAACCCTAACCCTACCCCTAACTCTAACCCTAGCCCTAAACCTAACCCTAGCCCTAGCCCTAACCCTAACCCTAAACCTTACCCTAGCCTTAGCCCTAGCCCTAGTCTAGCCCTCGTCCTAGCCCTAGCCCTAACGCTAGACCTAGCCCTAATCCTAACCCCAGCCCTAACCCTAAAAATAAACCCAACCCTAACCCTAACCCTAACCCTAACCCTAGCCCTAACCCTAACCCTAACCCTAGCCCTAGCCCTACCCTAGTCTAGCCCCAGCCCTAGCCCTAGCCCTAGCGCTAGCCCTAGCCCTAATCCTAACCCTAGACCTGAACCTAACTCTAACCCTAACCCTAGCCCTAACCCTAACCCTATCCCTAGCCCTAGTCTAGCCCTAGTCCTAGCACTAGCCCTAACCCTAACCCTAAACCTAACCCTGGCCCTAGCCCTAACCTTAGCACTAGCCCTAACCCTAAACCTAACCTTAACCCTAACCCTAACCTTAACCCTAAACCTAGCCCTAGACCTAACCCTAGCCCTAGCCCTAACCCTAACCCTAAACCTAACCCTAGCCTTAGCCCTAACCCTAGTCTTAGCCCTAGCCCTAGCCCTAGCCCTAGCCCTAATCCTAACCCTAAGCCTAAGCCTAACCCTAACCCTAGCCCTAACCCTAATCCTAACCCTAGCCCTAATCCTAACGCTAACCCTAGCCCTAGCCCTAGCCCTAACCCTAACCCTAACCTAACCCTAACCCTAACCCTAGCCCTAGCCCAAGCCCTAGCCCTAGCCCTAGCCCTAGCCCTAACCGTAACCCTAACCCTAAACCTAACCCTAGCCCTAGCCCTAACCCTATCCCTAGCATTATTCCTAGTCCTAACCCTCACCCTAACCCTGAACCTAACCCTATCCCTAGCCCTAGTCCTAGCCCTAGCCCTAGCCATAACCCTAACCATAACCCTAACCCTAGCCCTAGACCTAACCCTAGCACTATCCCTAACCCTAACCCTAAGTCTAGCCCTAGCCCTAACCCTAGTCCTAGTACTAACCCTAAACCTAACCAAACCCTAGCCCTAGCCCTAACCCTAACCCTAGCGCTAACCCTAAACCTATCCCTAATCCTAGCCCTAGCCCTAGCCCTAGGCCTAGCCCTAGCCCTAACGGTAAACCTAACCCTATCCCTAACCCTAAACCTAGCCCTAGCCCTACCCCGAGCCCTAAAACTAACACAAACCCTAACCCTAACTCTAGCCCTAGCCCTAGCCCTAGTCCTTGCCCTAGCCCTAGGTCTAGCCCTAAACCTAACCCTAACCCTAACCCTAGCCCTAGCCCTGGCTCTACCCTAGTCCTAGCCCTAGCACTAGCCCTAGCCCTAACCCTAACCCTTACCCTAACCCTTATCCTAGCGCTAACCCTAAACTTAGCCCTAGCCCTAGCCCTAGCCCTAGTCCTAAACCTAACCCTAACCCTAACCCTATCCCTAGCCCTAACCCTAGCCCTAGCCCAAGCCATAGCCCTATCCCTAGACCTAACCCTAACACTAACCCTAACCCTAGCCCTAGCCCTAGCCCTAGCCCTAGCCATAATGCTAACCCTAACACTAGCCCTAGCCCTAGCCCTAGCACTGGTCCTAGCCCTAGCCCTAGCCCTAGCCCTAGCCCTATCCTATACCTAACTCTAACCCTAACCCTAACCCTAGCCCTAGCCCTAGCCCTAACCCTAGCCCTAACCCTAACACTAACCCTAACCCTAATCCTAACCCAAACCCTAGCCCTAACCCTTGCCCTATCCCTAAACCTAAACCTAACCCTAACCCTAACCCTAGCCCTAGCCCTTGACCTAGCCCTAGCCCTAGCCCTAGCCCTAACCCTAAAGCTAACCCTAACCCTAACCCTAGCCCTAGCCCTTGACCTAGCCCTAGCCCTAGCCCTAGCCCTAACCCTAAAGCTAACCCTAGCCCTAGCCCTAGCCCTAGCCCTAGCCCTAGCCCAAGCCCTAGCCCTAGACATAGCCATAACCCTAAGCCTAACCCTAACCCTAGCCCTAGCCCTAATCCTAACCTTAACACTAGCCCTACCCTAGCCGTAGCCCTAGCCCTAAGCCTAACCCAAACCCTAATCCTAGCCCTAACCCTAACCCTAACCTTAGCCCTAAACCTAGTCCTTGCCCTAGCCCTAGACCTAGCCCTATCCCTAGCCCTAACCCTAACCCTAACCCTAACCCTACCCCTAACCCTAACCCTAGCACTAAACCTAACCCTAGCCCTAGCCCTAACCCTAACCCTAAACCGACCCTAGCCTAGCCCTAGCCCTAGTCTAGCCCTAGCCCTAGCACTAGCCCAAGCGCTAGCCCTAGCCCTAATCCTAACCCAGCCTTAACCCTAACCCTAACCCTAACCCTAGCCTAGCCATAACCATAGACCTAGCTCTAGCCCTAGCCTAGCCCTAACCATAGACCTAGCCCTAGCCCTAGCCCTAACCCTAACCCTAGCCCTAGCCCTAGCCCTAGCCCTAGCCCTATCTCTAGCCCTAGCCCTAGCCCTAACCCTAAACCTAACCTTAGCCCTAACCGTAGTCCTTGCCCTAGCCCTAGCCCTAGCCCTAACCCTAGCCCTAGCCCTAGCCCTAACCCTAGTCCTAACCCTAGCCCTAGCCCTAACCCTAAACCTAGCCCTAGGCCTAGCCCTAGCCCTAGACCTAGCCCTAGCCCTAACCCTAATCCTAACGCTAAACCTAGCCTTAGCCCTAGCCCTAGCCCTAGGCCTAGCCCTAGCCCTAATCCTAACACTAACCTTATCCCTAACCCTAAACCTAGCCCTATCCCTAGGCCTAGCCCTATCCCTATCCCTAACCCTAACCCTAAACCTAGCCCTAGCCCTACCCCTAGCCATAAACCTAACCCTAACCCTAGCCCTAGCCCTAACACTAGCCCTAGCCCTAACCCTAACCCTAACCCTGGCCCTAACCCTAACCCTAACCTTAGCCCTAACCGTAGTCCTTGCCCTAGCCCTAGCCCTAGCCCTAGCCCTAGCCCTAGCCCTAACCCTAGCCCTAACCCTAGCCCTAGCCCTAACCTTAAACCTAGCCCTAGGCCTAGTCCTAGCCCTAGACCTAGCCCTAGCCCTAACCCTAACCATAACGCTAAACCTAGCCCTAGCCCTAGTCCTAGCCCTAGCCCAAGCACTAGCCCTAGCCCTAACCCTAGCCCTATCTCTAACCCTAACCCTAAGCCTAGCCCTAGCCCTAGCCCTAGTCTAGTCCTAGCACTAGCCCTAGGCCTAACCCTAATCCTAGCCCTAGACCTAACCCTAGCCCTATCCATAACCCTAAGCCTAAGCCTAGCCCTAGCCCTAGCCCTAGGCCTAGCCCTAGCCCTAACCCTAACACTAACCTTATCCCTAACCCTAAACCTAGCCCTAACCCTTCCCCTAGCCCTAACCCTAACCCAAACCCACACCCTAACTCTAGCCCTAGCCCTAGCCCTAGTCCTTGCCCTAACCCTAACCCTAACCCTAGCCTATCCCTAACCCTAGCGCTAGCCCTAACCCTAACACTAACCTTATCCCTAACCCTAAACCTAGCCCTAACCCTAGCCCTAGCCCTAAACCTAAACCTAACCCTACCCTAGACCTAGCCCTAGCCCTAGCCCTAGCCCTAGCCCTAACCCTAACCCTAACCCTAGCCTATCCCTAACCCTAGCGCTAGCCCTAACCCTAACCCTAGACCTAACCCTATCCCTAACCCTTGCCCTAGCCCTAACCCTAAACCTAGCCCTAGGCCAGCCCTAGCTCTAGCCCTAGCCCTAGCCCTAACCCTAACCCTAACGCTAAACCTAGCCCTAGCCCTAGCCCTAGCCCTAACCCTAACCCTAACCCTAACCCTAGCCCTAGCCCTTACCCTAACGCTAAACCTAGCCCTAGCCCTAGCCCTAACGCTAGCCCTAACCCTAACCCTAACCCTAACCCTAACCCTAGCCCTAGTCTAGCCCTAGCCCTAGCCCTAACCCTAACCCTAAACCTAATCCTAACCCTAGCCCTAGCCCTAGCCCTACTCTAGCCCTAGCCCTAGCCCTAACCCTAGCCCTAACCCTAACCCTAGCCCTAACCCTAACCCTAGCCATAGCCCTAAACCTAACCCTAACCCTAGCCCTAGCCCTAGCCCTAGCCCTAGCCCTAGTCTAGCCCTAGCCCTAGCCCTAGCCCTAGCCCTAACCCTAACCCTAAACCTAAAACTAGGCCTAGCCCTAAACCTAGCACTGGCCCTAACCCTAACCCTAGCCCTAGCCCTAGCCGTAACCCTAACCCTAACACTAACCCTAACCCTAACCCTAGCCCTAAACCTAACCCTAGCCCTAACCCTAACCCTAACCCTAACCCTAAACCTAACCCTAGCCTTAGACCTAGCCCTAGTCCAGCCCTAGCCCTAGCCCTAGCCCCAACCCTAACCCTAACCCTAACCCTAACCCTATCCCTAACCCTAGCCCTAACCCTAACCATAACCCTAGCCCTAAGCCTAGCCCTAGCCCTAGCCCTAGCCCTAGCCCTAACCCTAAACCTAGCCCTAGCCCTAGGCCTAGCCCTAGCCCTATCCCTAACCCTAACCCTAAACCTAGCCCTAGCCCTAGCCCTAGCCATAAACCTAACCCTAACCCTAGCCCTAGCCCTAACACTAGCCCTAGCCATAACCCTAACCCTAACCCTGGCCCTAACCCTAACCCTAACCCTAACCCTAACCCTAGACCTAGACCTAGCACTAGCCCTAGTCCTAGCCCTAACCCTAGCCCTAGCCCTAGCCCTAAGACTAGCCCTAGCCCTAACCCTAACCCTAAACCTAACCCTGGCGCTAACCCTAACCCTAACCCTAACCCTAGTCCTAGCCCTAGCACTAGCCCTAGCCCTAACCCTAGCCCAACCCTAACCCAAACTATAACCCTAACCCTAGCCCTAACCCTAACCCTAATCCAAGCCCAAGCCCTAACCCTAGCCCTAACCCTAACCCTAACCCTAGCCCAAACCAAGCCCTTGCCAGAGCACTAGCCCTAGCCCTAATCCTAACCCTAATCCTAGCGTTAACCCTAATACTAGTCCTAACCCTAACCCTAGCCCTAGCGCTAACCCTAACCCTAACCCTAACCCTAGCCCTAGCCCAAGCCCGAGCCCTAGCCCTAACCCTAGCCCTAACCCAAGCCCTTGGCCTAGCGCTAGACCTAGCCCAAACCCTAACCTTAACCCTAACCCTAAACCTAGCCCTAACCCTAACCCTAGCCCTAACCCTAACCCTAGCCCTTGCCCTAACCCTAACCCTAACCCTAACCCTAGCCGTAGACGTAGTCCTAGCCCTAGCCCTAGCCCTAACCCTAACCCTAACCCTAACCCTAACCCTAACCCTAACGCAAGACCTTGCCCTAGCCCTAGCCATAGCCCTAACCCTAACCCTAACATTAACCCTAACCCTAGCCCTAACCCTAATCCTAGCCCTAGCCCTAACCCTAGCCCTAACCCTAACCCTATCCCTAGCCCTAACCCTAGCCCTAGCCCAAGCCTAGCCCTATCCCTAGCCCTAAACCTAACACTAACACTAACCCTAAACCTAGCCCTAGCCCTAGCCCTAGCCCTAACCCTAACCCTAACACTAGCCCTAGCCCTAGCCCTAGCCCTGGTCCTAGCCCTAGC
>OX463233.1:151472379-151477379 GCA_949820135.1 Sylvilagus floridanus
ATTAACGCTAACCCTAGCCCTAGCCCTAGCCCTAGCCATAACACTAACCCTAACACTAGCACTAGCCCTAGCCCTAGCCCTGGTCCTAGCCCTAGCCCTAGCCCTAGCCCTAGCCCTAGCCCTACCCTAAACCTAACTCTAACCCTAACCCTAACCCTAGCCCTAGCCCTAGCCCTAACCCTAGCCCTAACCCTAACACTAACCCTAACCCTAATCCTAACCCGAACCCTAGCCCTAACCCTTGCCCTATCCCTAAGCCTAAACCTAACCCTAACCCTAACCCTAGCCCTAGCCCTTGCCCTAGCCCTAGCCCTAGCCCTAACCCTAAAGCTAACCCTAGCCCTAGCCCTAGCCCTAGCCCTAGCCCAAGCCCTAGCCCTAGACATAGCCATAACCCTAAGCCTAACCCTAACCCTAGCCCTAGCCCTATCCCTAACCCTAACACTAGCCCAAGCCCTAGCCCTAGCCCTAGCCCTAGCCCTAAGCCTAACCCAAACCCTAACCCTAGCCCTAACCCTAACCCTAACCTTAGCCCTAATCCTAGTCCTTACCCTGGCCCTAGACCTAGCCCTAGCCCTAACCCTAAACCTAACCCTAACCCTACCCTAACCCTAACCCTAGCACTAAACCTAACCCTAGCCATAGCCCTAACCCTAACCCTAAACCTACCCTAGCCTTAGACCTAGCCCTAGTCTAGTTCTAGCCCTAGCACTAGCCCAAGCGCTAGCCCTAGCCCTAATCCTAACCCTAGCCCTAACCGTAACCCTAACCCTAAAACTAGCCCTAATCCTAACCCTAACACTAGCCTTACCCTAGCCCAAGTCTAGCCCTAGCCCTAGCTCTAGCACTAGCCTTAACACTAACCCTAACCCTAAAACTAGCCCTAACCCTAACCCTAACCCTAGCCTTAGCACTAGCCCTAGTCTAGACTTAGCCCTAACCCTAGCCCTAACCAAAACCCTTACCCTAACCCTAACCCTAGCGCTAACCCTAACCTTAACCCTAGACCTAGCAATAGTTCTAGCCCTAGCCCTAGCCCTAACCCTAACCCTAACCCTAATCCTAGCCCTAGCCCTAACCCTAGCCTAGCCCTAGCCCTAGCCCTAGCCCTAGCCCTAACCCTAACCCTGACCCTAACCCTAGCCCTAGCCCTAGCCCTAGCCCTAACCCTGACCATAGCCCTAGCCCTAGCCCTAGCCCTAGCCCTAGCTCTAGCCCTAGCCCTAGCCCTAACTCTAACCCTAAACTTAGCCCTAACCCTAGTCCTTGCCCTAGCCCTAGCCCTAGCCCTAGCCCTAGCCCTAGCCCTAACCCTAACCCTAACCCTACCCCTAACCCTAACCTTAGCCCTAACCCTAGTCCTTATCCTAGCCCTAGCCCTAAACCTAACCCTAGCCCTAGCCCTAGCCCTAACCCTAACCCTAAACCTAAACCTAGCCTTAGCCCTAGCCCTAGTCTAGCCCTCGCCCTAGCCCTAGCCATAAAGCTAGCCCTAGCCCTAATCCTAACCCCAGCCCTAACCCTAATCCTAAACCTAGCCCTAGCACTAACCCTAACCCTAACCCTAGCCCTAACAATAACCATAGCCCTTGCCCTAGCCCTAGTCTAGCCCTAGCCCTAGCCCTAGCCCTAGCCCTAACCCTAACCCTAAGCCTAACCCTAGCCCTAGCCCTGGCCCTAGTCTAGCCCTAGCCCTAGCCCTAACCATAACCCTAACCCTAGCCCTAGCCCTAGCCCTAGCCCTAGCCCGAACCCTAAGCCTAGCCCTTGCCATAGCCCTAGCCCTAGCCCTAGCCCTAGCCCTAGCCCTAGCCCTAACCCTAACCCTAAACCTAACCCTAGCCTTAGCCCTAACCCTAGTCTTGCACTAGCCCTAGTGCTAGCCCTAGGCTTAATCCTAACCCTAGCTCTAAACCTAACCCTAACCCTAACCCTAGCCCTAACCCTAACCCTAGCCCTAGCCATAGCCCTAGTCTAGCCCTAGCCCTAGCCCTAGCCCTAACCCTAACCCTAAACCTAACCCTAGCCTTAGCCCTAACCTTAGCACTAGCCCTAACCCTAACACTAACCATAACCCTAACCCTAACCTTAACCCTAACCCTAGCCCTAGGCCTAACCCTAGCCCTAGCACTAACCCTAACCCTAAACCTAACCCTAGCCCTAGCCCTAGCCCTAGCCCTAGCCCTAATCCTAACCCTAAGCCTAACGCTAACCCTAACCCTAGCCCTAACCCTAACCCTAGCCCTAGCCCTAGCCCTAGCCCTAGCCCTAACCCTAACCCTAACCTACCCCTAACCCTAATCCTAGCCCTAGCCCAAGCCCTAGCACTAGCCCTAACCGGAATCCTAACCCTAACCCCAGCCCTAGCCCTTGCCCTATCCCTAGCACTATTCCTAGCCCTAACCCTCACCCTAACCCTATCCCTAGCCCTAGTTATAGCCCTAGCCCTAGCCATAACCCTAACCCTAACCCTAACCCTAGCCCTAGACCTAACCCTAGCCCTATCCCTAACCCTAAACCTAAGTCTCGCCCTAGCCCTAACCCTAGCCCTAGTACTAACCCTAACCCTAACCCTAACCCTAACCCTAACCCTAACCCTAGCCCTAGCCCTAACCTTAACCCTAGCTCTAGCCCTAAACCTATCCCTAATCCTAGCCCTAGCCCTAGCCCTAGGCCTAGACCTAGCCCTAACCCTAAACCTAACCCTATCCCTAACCCTAAACCTAGCCCTAGCCCTACCCCTAGCCCTAAAACTAACACAAACCCTAACCCTAACTCTAGCCCTAGCCCTAGCCCTAGTCCTTGCCCTAGCCCTAGCCCTAACCCTAAACCTAACCCTAACCCTAACCCTAGCCCTAGCCCTGGCCCTACCCTGGTCCTAGCCCTAGCACTAGCCCTAGCCCTAACCCTAACCCTTACCCTAACCCTTACCCTAGCGCTAACCCTAAATTTAGCCCTAGCTCTAGCCCTAGCCCTAGTCCTAAACCTAACCCTAAACTTATACCTAGCCCTAACCCTAGGCCTAGCCCAAGCCATAGCCCTATCCCTAGACCTAACCCTAACACTAACCCTAACCCTAGCCCTAGCCCTAGCCCTAGCCATAACGCTAACCCTAACACTAGCACTAGCCCTAGCCCTAGCCCTAGCCCTGGTCCTAGCCCTAGCCCTAGCCCTAGCCCTAGCCCTAGCCCTAGCCCTACCCTAAACCTAACTCTAACCCTAACCCTAACCCTAGCCCTAGCCCTAGCCCTAACCCTAGCCCTAACCCTAACACTAACCCTAACCCTAATCCTAACCCGAACCCAAGCCCTAACCCTTGCCCTATCCCTAACCCTAAACCTAACCCTAACCCTAACCCTAGCCCTAGCCCTTGCCCTAGCCCTAGCCCTAGCCCTAACACTAAAGCTAACCCTAGCCCTAGCCCTAGCCCTAGCCCTAGCCCAAATCCTAGCCCTAGACATAGCCATAACCCTAAGCCTAACCCTAACCCTAGCCCTAGGCCTCTCCCTAACCCTAACACTAGCCCTAGCCCTAGCCCTAGCCCTAGCCCTAAGCCTAACCCAAACCCTAACCCTAGCCCTAACCCTAACCCTAACCTTAGCCCTAACCCTAGTCCTTGCCCTAGCCCTAGACCTAGCCCTAGCCCTAACCCTAACCCTAACCCTAACCCTACCCTAACCCTAAACCTAGCACTAAACCTAACCCTAGCCCTAGCCCTAACCCTAACCCTAAACCTACCCTAGCCTTAGACCTAGCCCTAGTCTAGCCCTAGCCCAAGCACTAGCCCAAGCGCTGGCCATAGCCCTAATCCTAACCCTAGCCCTAACCCTAACCCTAACCCTAAAACTAGCCCTAACCCTAACACTAACCCTAGCCCTAGCCCTAGTCCTAGTCTAGCCCTAGCCCTAGCTCTAGCACTAGCCCTAACCCTAACCCTAACCCTAACCCTAACCCTAGCAATAGCCCTAGCCCTAATCTAGCCTTAGCCCTAGCCCTAGCCCTAACCCTAACCTTACCCTAAACCTAACCCTAGCGCTAACACTAACCTTAGCCCTAGCCCTAGCAATAGTTCTAGCCCTAGCCGTAGCCCTAACCCTAACCCTAACCCTAACCCTAACCCTAACCATAACCCTAAACATAGCCCTAACCCAAATCCTAGCCCTAGCACTAACCCTAGCCCTAGCCCTAACCCTAACCCTAACCCTAATCCTAGCCCTAGCCCTAACCCTAGCCTAGCCCTAGCCCTAGCCCTAGCCCTAGCCCTAACCCTAACCCTGACCCTAACCCTAGCCCTAGCCCTAGCCCTAACCCTAACCCTAGCCCTAGCCCTAGCCCTAGCCCTAGTCTAGCCCTAGCCCTAGCCCTAACCCTAACCCTAACCTTAGCCCTAACCCTAGTCCTTGCCCTAGCCCTAGCCCTAGCCCTAGCCCTAGCCCTAACCCTAGCCCTAACCCTAACCCTAGACCTAGACCTAACCCTAGCCCTATCCCTAACCCGAACCCTAAGCCTAGCCCTAGCCCTAGTCTAGCCCTAGCACTAGCCCTAGCCCTAACCCTAACCCTAGCCCTAGACCTAACCCTAGCCCTATCCCTAACCCTAACCCTAAGCCTAGCCCTAGCACTAGCCCTAGCCCTAGCCCTAGCCCTAGTACTAACCCTAAACCTAATACTAACCCTAGCCCTAGCACTAACACTAACCCTAGCCCTAGCCCTAACCCTAACCCTAGCCCTAGCCCTAGCCCTAGCCCTAACCCTAACCCTAGCCCTAGCCATAACTCTAGCCCTAGCCCTAGCTCCAGCCCTAACCCTAGCCCTAACCCTAACCCTAACCTTAGCTCTAACCTTAGTCCTTGCCCTAGCCCTAGCACTAGCCCTAGCCCTAGCCCTAGCCCTAGTACTAACCCTAAACCTAACACTAACCCTAGCCCTAGCACTAACACTAACCCTAGCCCTTGCCCTAACCCTAACCCTAGCCCTAGACCTAGCCCTAGCACTAACCCT
>OX463233.1:151484879-151492379 GCA_949820135.1 Sylvilagus floridanus
TAGCCCTAGCCCTAGCACTAGCCCAAGCGCTAGCCCTAGCCCTAATCCTAACCCTAGCCCTAACACTAACCCTAACCCTAACGCTAGCCCTAACACTAACCCTAGCCCTAGCCCTAGCCCTAGTCTAGCCCTAGCCCTAGCCCTAGCCCTAGCCCTAACCCTAACCCTAACCCTAACCCTAGCACTAGCCATAGCCCTAGTCTAGCCTTAGCCCTAGCCCTAGCGCTATACCTAACCCTTACCCTAACCCTAACCCTAGCGCTAACCCTAACCTTAGCCTTAGCCCTAGCAATAGGTCTAGCCCTAGCCCTAGCCCTAACCCTAACCCTAACCCTAACCCTAACCCTAGCCATAGCCCTAACCCAAATCCTAGCCCTAGCCCTAACCCTAGCCCTAGCCCTAACCCTAACACTAACCCTATCCCTAGCCCTAGCCCTAACCCTATCCTAGACCTAGCCCTAGCCCTAGCCCTAGCCCTAACCCTAACCCTAACCCTAACCCTAGACCTAGCCCTAGCCCTAGCCCTAACCCTAACCCTAGCCCTAGCCCTAGCCCTAGCCCTAGCCCTATCTCTAGCCCTAGCCCTAGCCCTAACCCTAACCCTAACCTTACCCTACCCGTAGTCCTTGCCCTAGCCTTAGCCCTAGCACGAGCCCTAGCCCTAACCCTAGCCCTAACCCTAGCCCTAGCCCTAACCCTAAACCTAGCCCTAGGCCTAGCCCTAGCCCTAGCCCTAGCCCTAGCCCTAACCCTAACCCTAACGCTAAACCTAGCCCTAGCCCTAGCCCTAGCCCTAGCCCTAGCACTAGCCCTAGACCTAACCCTAGCCCTATCCCTAACCCTAACCCTAAACCTAACCCTAGCCTTAGCCCTAGCCCAAGCCCTAGCCCTAATCCTAACCCTAAGCCTAACCCTAACCCTAACCCTAGCCCTAACCCTAACCCTAGCCCTAGCCCTAGCCCTAGCCCTAACCCTAACCCTAACCTAACCCTAACCCTAACCCTAGCCCTAGCCCAAGCCCTAGCCCTAGCCCTAGCACTATTCCTAGGCCTAACCCTCACCCTAACCCTAACCCTAACCCTAACCCTATCCCTAGCCCTAATCCTAGCCCTCGCCCTAGCCATTACCCTAACCCTAACCCTAACCCTAGCCCTAGACCTAACCCTAGCACTATCCCTAACCCTAACCCTAAGTCTAGCCCTAGCCCTAACCCTAGTCCTAGTACTAACCCTAACCCTAACCCTAACCCTAACCCTAGCCCTAGCCCTAACCCTAACCCTAGCGCTAGCCCTAAACCTATCCCTAATCCTAGACCTAGCCCTAGCCCTAGGCCTAGCCCTAGCCCTAACCCTAAACCTAACCCTATCCCTAACCCTAAAACTAGCCCTAGCCCTACCCCTAGCCCTAAAACTAACACAAACCCTAACCCTAACTCTAGCCCTAGCCCTAGCCCTAGTCCTTGCCCTAGCCCTAGGTCTAGCCCTAAACCTAACCCTAACCCTAACCCTAGCCCTAGCCCTGGCTCTACCCTAGTCCTAGCCCTAGCACTAGCCCTAGCCCTAACCCTAACCCTTACCCTAACCATTATCCTAGCGCTAACCCTAAACTTAGCCCTAGCCCTAGCCCTAGTCCTAAACCTAACCCTAACCCTAACCCTATCCCTAGCCCTAATCCTAGCCCTAGCCCAAGCCATAGCCCTATCCCTAGACCTAACCCTAACACTAACCCTAGCCCTAGCCTTAGCCCTAGCCCTAGCCATAATGCTAACCCTACCCTAGCCCTATCCCTAACCCTAACCATAAGACTAGCCCTAGCACTATCCCTAGCCCTAGCCCTAGCCCTAGTACTAACCCTAAACCTAACACTAACCCTAGCCCTAGCACTAACACTAACCCTAGCCCTAGCCCTAACCCTAACCCTAGCCCTAGCCCTGGCCCTAGCCCGAGCCCTAACCCTAACCCTAACCCTAACCCTACCCCTAACCCTAACCCTAGCACTAAACCTAACCCTAGCCCTAGCCCTAACCCTAACCCTAAACCTACCCTAGCCTTAGCCCTAGCCCTAGTCTAGCCCTAGCCCTAGAACTAGCCCAAGCGCTGGCCCTAGCCCTAATCCTAACCCAAGCCCTAACCCTAACCCTATCCCTAACGCTAGCCCTAACACTAACCCTAGCCCTAGCCCTAGCCCTAGTCTAGCCCTAGCCCTAGCCCTAGCCCTAGCCCTAACCCTAACCCTAACCCTAACCCTAGCACTAGCCATAGCCCTAGTCTAGCCCTAGCACTAGCCCTAGCGCTAAACCTAACCCTTACCCTAACCCTAACCCTAGCGCTAACCCTAACCTTAGCCTTAGCCCTAGCAATAGTTCTAGCCCTAGCCCTAGCCCTAACCCTAACCCTAACACTAACCCTAACCCTAACCATAGCCCTAACCCAAATCCTAGCCCTAGCCCTAACCCTAGCCCTAGCCCTAACCCTAACACTAACCCTAACCCTAGCCCTAGCCCTAACCCTATCCTAGAACTAGCCCTAGCCCTAGCCCTAGCCCTAACCCTAACCCTAACCCTAACCCTAGACCTAGCTCTAGCCCTAGCCCTAACCCTAACCCTAGCCCCAGCCCTAGCCCTAGCCCTAGCCCTATCTCTAGCCCTAGCCCTAGCCCTAACCCTAACCCTAACCTTACCCTAACCGTAGTCCTTGCCCTAGCCCTAGCCCTAGCCCTAGCACTAGACCTAGCCCTAACCCTAGCCCTAACCCTAGCCCTAGCCCTAACCCTAAACCTAGCCCTAGGCCTAGCCCTAGCCCTAGCCCTAGCCCTAGCCCTAACCCTAACCCTAACGCTAAACCTAGCCCTAGCCCTAGCCCTAGCCCTAGCCCTAGCCCTAGCCCTAGACCTAACCCTAGCCCTATCCCTAACCCTAACCCTAAGCCTAGCCCAAGCCCTAGCCCTAGTCTAGCCCTAGCACTAGCCCTAGCCCTAACCCTAACCCTAGCCCTAGACCTAACCCTAGCCCTATCCCTAACCCTAACCCTTAGCCTAGCCCTAGCACTAGCCCTAGCCCTAGCCCTAGCCCTAGTACTAACCCTAAACCTAACACTAACCCGAACCCTAGCACTAACACTAACCCTAGCCCTAGCCCTAGCCCTAAACCTAGCCCTAGCCCTAACCCTAACACTAAACTTATCCCTAGCCCTAACCCTAACCCTAACCCTAACCCTAGCACTAGCCATAGCCCTAGTCTAGCCTTAGCCCTAGCCCTAGCGCTATACCTAACCCTTACCCTAACCCTAACCCTAGCGCTAACCCTAACCTTAGCCTTAGCCCTAGCAATAGGTCTAGCCCTAGCCCTAGCCCTAACCCTAACCCTAACCCTAACCCTAACCCTAGCCATAGCCCTAACCCAAATCCTAGCCCTAGCCCTAACCCTAGCCCTAGCCCTAACCCTAACACTAACCCTATCCCTAGCCCTAGCCCTAACCCTATCCTAGACCTAGCCCTAGCCCTAGCCCTAGCCCTAACCCTAACCCTAACCCTAGACCTAGCCCTAGCCCTAGCCCTAACCCTAACCCTAGCCCTAGCCCTAGCCCTAGCCCTAGCCCTATCTCTAGCCCTAGCCCTAGCCCTAACCCTAACCCTAACCTTATCCTACCCGTAGTCCTTGCCCTAGCCCTAGCCCTAGCACGAGCCCTAGCCCTAACCCTAGCCCTAACCCTAGCCCTAGCCCTAACCCTAAACCTAGCCCTAGGCCTAGCCCTAGCCCTAGCCCTAGCCCTAGCCCTAACCCTAACCCTAACGCTAAACCTAGCCCTAGCCCTAGCCCTAGCCCTAGCCCTAGCCCTAGCACTAGCCCTAGACCTAACCCTAGCCCTATCCCTAACCCTAACCCTAAACCTAACCCTAGCCTTAGCCCTAGCCCAAGCCCTAGCCCTAATCCTAACCCTAAGCCTAACCCTAACCCTAACCCTAGCCCTAACCCTAACCCTAGCCCTAGCCCTAGCCCTAGCCCTAACCCTAACCCTAACCTAACCCTAACCCTAACCCTAGCCCTAGCCCAAGCCCTAGCCCTAGCCCTAGCACTATTCCTAGGCCTAACCCTCACCCTAACCCTAACCCTAACCCTAACCCTATCCCTAGCCCTAATCCTAGCCCTAGCCCTAGCCATAACCCTAACCCTAACCCTAACCCTAGCCCTAGACCTAACCCTAGCACTATCCCTAACCCTAACCCTAAGTCTAGCCCTAGCCCTAACCCTAGTCCTAGTACTAACCCTAACCCTAACCCTAACCCTAACCCTAGCCCTAGCCCTAACCCTAACCCTAGCGCTAGCCCTAAACCTATCCCTAATCCTAGACCTAGCCCTAGCCCTAGGCCTAGCCCTAGCCCTAACCCTAAACCTAACCCTATCCCTAACCCTAAAACTAGCCCTAGCCCTACCCCTAGCCCTAAAACTAACACAAACCCTAACCCTAACTCTAGCCCTAGCCCTAGCCCTAGTCCTTGCCCTAGCCCTAGGTCTAGCCCTAAACCTAACCCTAACCCTAACCCTAGCCCTAGCCCTGGCTCTACCCTAGTCCTAGCCCTAGCACTAGCCCTAGCCCTAACCCTAACCCTTACCCTAACCATTATCCTAGCGCTAACCCTAAACTTAGCCCTAGCCCTAGCCCTAGTCCTAAACCTAACCCTAACCCTAACCCTATCCCTAGCCCTAATCCTAGCCCTAGCCCAAGCCATAGCCCTATCCCTAGACCTAACCCTAACACTAACCCTAGCCCTAGCCTTAGCCCTAGCCCTAGCCATAATGCTAACCCTACCCTAGCCCTATCCCTAACCCTAACCATAAGACTAGCCCTAGCACTATCCCTATCCCTAGCCCTAGCCCTAGCCCTAGTACTAACCCTAAACCTAACACTAACCCTAGCCCTAGCACTAACACTAACCCTAGCCCTAGCCCTAACCCTAACCCTAGCCCTAGCCCTGGCCCTAGCCCGAGCCCTAACCCTAACCCTAACCCTACCCCTACCCCTAACCCTAACCCTAGCACTAAACCTAACCCTAGCCCTAGCCCTAACCCTAACCCTAAACCTACCCTAGCCTTAGCCCTAGCCCTAGTCTAGCCCTAGCCCTAGAACTAGCCCAAGCGCTAGCCCTAGCCCTAATCCTAACCCAAGCCCTAACCCTAACCCTATCCCTAACGCTAGCCCTAACACTAACCCTAGCCCTAGCCCTAGCCCTAGTCTAGCCCTAGCCCTAGCCCTAGCCCTAGCCCTAACCCTAACCCTAACCCTAACCCTAGCACTAGCCATAGCCCTAGTCTAGCCCTAGCACTAGCCCTAGCGCTAAACCTAACCCTTACCCTAACCCTAACCCTAGCGCTAACCCTAACCTTAGCCTTAGCCCTAGCAATAGTTCTAGCCCTAGCCCTAACCCTAACCCTAACCCTAACACTAACCCTAACCCTAACCATAGCCCTAACCCAAATCCTAGCCCTAGCCCTAACCCTAGCACTAGCCCTAACCCTAACACTAACCCTAACCCTAGCCCTAGCCCTAACCCTATCCTAGACCTAGCCCTAGCCCTAGCCCTAGCCCTAACCCTAACCCTAACCCTAACCCTAGACCTAGCTCTAGCCCTAGCCCTAACCCTAACCCTAGCCCCAGCCCTAGCCCTAGCCCTAGCCCTATCTCTAGCCCTAGCCCTAGCCCTAACCCTAACCCTAACCTTACCCTAACCGTAGTCCTTGCCCTAGCCCTAGCCCTAGCCCTAGCACTAGACCTAGCCCTAACCCTAGCCCTAACCCTAGCCCTAGCCCTAACCCTAAACCTAGCCCTAGGCCTAGCCCTAGCCCTAGCCCTAGCCCTAGTCCTAACCCTAACCCTAACGCTAAACCTAGCCCTAGCCCTAGCCCTAGCCCTAGCCCTAGCCCTAGACCTAACCCTAGCCCTATCCCTAACCCTAACCCTAAGCCTAGCCCAAGCCCTAGCCCTAGTCTAGCCCTAGCACTAGCCCTAGCCCTAACCCTAACCCTAGCCCTAGACCTAACCCTAGCCCTATCCCTAACCCTAACCCTTAGCCTAGCCCTAGCACTAGCCCTAGCCCTAGCCCTAGCCCTAGTACTAACCCTAAACCTAACACTAACCCGAACCCTAGCACTAACACTAACCCTAGCCCTAGCCCTAGCCCTAAACCTAGCCCTAGCCCTAACCCTAACACTAAACTTATCCCTACCCTAACCCTAACCCTAACCCTAACCCTAGCCCTAGCCCTAACCCTAACGCTAAACCTAGCCCTAGCCCTAGCCCTAACCCTAGCCCTAACCCTAACCCTAACCCTAACCCTAACCCTAGCCCTAGTCTAGCCCTAGCCCTAGCCCTAACCCTAAACCTAACCCTAAACCTAACCATAGCCCTAGCCCTAGCCCTAGTCTAGCCCTAGCCCTAGCCCTAGCCCTAGCCCTAAACCTAACCCTAGCCCTAACCCTAACCCTAGCCATAGCCCTAAACCTAAACCTAACTCTAGCCCTAGCCCTAGCCCTAGCCCTAGCCCTAGTCTAGCCTTAGCCCTAGCCCTAGCCCTAGCCCTAACCCTAACCCTAACCCTAAACCTAACCCTAGCCCTAGCCCTAGCCCTAACCCTAGCCCTAGCCCTAACCCTAACCCTAGCCCTAGCCCTAGCCCTAGCCCTAGCCCTAGCCCTAGCCCTAACCCTAACCCTAAATTAACCCTAGCCCTAACCGTAACCCTAACCCAAATGCTAGCCCTAGCACTAGCCCTAACCCTAGCCCTATCCCTAACCCTAACCCTAAACCTAACCCTAGCCTTAGCCCTAGCCCAAGCCCTAGCCCTAACCCTAACCCTAACCCTAACCCTAACCCTAACCTAACCCTAACCCTAACCCTAACCTAACCCTAACCCTAACCCTAGCCCTAGCCCAAGCCCTAGCCCTAGCCCTAGCACTATTCCTAGGCCTAACCCTCACCCTAACCCTAACCCTAACCCTAACCCTATCCCTAGCCCTAATCCTAGCCCTAGCCCTAGCCATAACCCTAACCCTAACCCTAACCCTAGCCCTAGACCTAACCCTAGCACTATCCCTAACCCTAACCCTATTTCTAGCCCTAGCCCTAACCCTAGTCCTAGTACTAACCCTAACCCTAACCCTAACCCTAACCCTAGCCCTAGCCCTAACCCTAACCCTAGCGCTAGCCCTAAACCTATCCCTAATCCTAGACCTAGCCCTAGCCCTAGGCCTAGCCCTAGCCCTAACCCTAAACCTAACCCTATCCCTAACCCTAAAACTAGCCCTAGCCCTACCCCTAGCCCTAAAACTAACACAAACCCTAACCCTAACTCTAGCCCTAGCCCTAGCCCTAGTCCTTGCCCTAGCCCTAGGTCTAGCCCTAAACCTAACCCTAACCCTAACCCTAGCCCTAGCCCTGGCTCTACCCTAGTCCTAGCCCTAGCACTAGCCCTAGCCCTAACCCTAACCCTTACCCTAACCATTATC
>OX463233.1:151507379-151512379 GCA_949820135.1 Sylvilagus floridanus
ATAGACCTAACCCTAACACAAACCCTAGCCCTAAACATAGCCCTAGCCCTAGCCCTAGCCCTAGCCCTAACCCTAAACCTAACCCTAACACTAACCCTATCCCTAACCCTAACCCTAGCCCAAGCCCTAACCCTAACCCTAACCCTAAACCTAGCCCTAGCCCTAGCCCTAGTCTAGCCCTAGCCCTAACACTTGCCCTAACCCTAACCCTAACCCTAACCCTAAACCTAAACCTAACCCTAGCCCTAGCCCTAACCCTAGCACTAGCCCTAACTCTAACACTAACGCTACACCTAGCCCAAGCCCTAACACTAACCCTAACCCTAACCCTATTCCTAGCCCTAGCCCTAGTACAAGTCCTAGCCCTAGACCTAACCCTAACCCTAACCCTAGCATTAGCCCTAACCCTAACCCTAATTCTAGCCCTAGCCCTAGCCCTAACCCTAACCCTAACCCTAATCCTAACCCTAGCCCTAGTACTAGCCCTAGCTCTAGCACTAACCCTAACCCTATCCCTAAAACTAACCCTAGCCCTAGACCTAGACCTAGCCCTAACCCTAACCCTAACACTAAACCTAGCCCTAGCCCTAACCCTAACCCTAGGCCTAAACCTAACCCTAGCCCTAACCCTAAACCTAACCCGAAAACTAGCCCTAGCCCTAGCCCAAACCCTAGACCTAGCCCTAACCCTAGCCCTAGACCTAGCCCTAGCCCTAGCCATAGCCATAGCCCTAGTCTTAGCCCTAGCCCTAAACTTAACCCTAAACCTAGCCCTAGACCTAGCCCTAGAACTAGCCCAAACCTAGCCCTAGCCCTAACCCTAACCCTAGCCCTAGCCCTAGCCCTACCCCTAGCCCTAGCCCTAAACCTAACCCTAACCCTAGCCCTAGCCCTAGCCCTTGTCCTTGCCCTAGCCCTAGCCCTAACCCTAACCCTAACCCTCACCCTAGCCTTAGCCCTTGCCCTAACCCTTGCCCTATCCGTAAACCTAACCTGAGCTCTAGCCCTAGCCCTAGCCCTAGCCCTAACCCTAGCCCTAGCCCTAGCCCTAGACCTAAACCTAACCCTAACCCTAGGCCTAACCCTAACCCTAAACCTAAACCTATCCCTAGCCCTAGCCCTAGCCCTAGCCCTAAACCTAACCCTAACCCTCACCCTAGCCCTAGCCCTAGCCCTAGCACTTGCCCTAGCCCTAGCCCTAGCCCTAACCCTAACCCTAACCTTAGCCCTAACCAAAACACTTGCCCTAACCCTAGCCCTAGTCCTGGCCCTAGCCCTAGCCCTAACCCTAACCCTAACCCTAACCCTAACCCTAGCCCTAGCCCTAGCCCTAACCTTAACCCTAAACCTAACACTAACCATAGCCCTAGCCTTAGCCCTAGTCCTAGACCTAGCCCAAACCCTATACCTAACCCTAGCCCTAGACCTGGTCCTAGCCCTAGCCCTAACCGTAACCCTAACCCTAACTCTAAACATAGCCCTAACCCTAGCCCTAGCCTTAGCCCTAACCCTAAACCTAACCCTAACCCTAACCCTAACCCTAGCCCTAACCCTAAACCTAGACCTAAACCTAGCCCTAGCCCTAACCCTAATCCTAGCCCTAGGCCTAGCCCTAACCCTAAACCTAACCCTAACCCCAACCGTAACTCTAACCCTAGCCCTAGCCCTAGCCCTAATCCTAACTCTAACCCTAACCCTAACCCGATCCCTAACCCTAACCCTAACCCTAACCCTAACCCTAGCCCTAGCCCCACCCCTAACCCTAACCCTAACCCTAACTCGAGCCCTAACCCTAACCCTAACCCTAGCCCTAGACCTAACCCTAACCATAAGCCTAAACCTAGCCTTAGCCCTAGCCCTAGCCCTAGCCCTAGCCCTAACCCTAACTCTAACCCTAACCCTAGCCCTAACCCTAGCCCTAGCCCTAGCCCTAACCCTAAACCTAGCCCTACCCTAGCCCTAGCCCTAGCACTACCCCTTAACCTAACCCTAGCCCTAGTCCAAGCCCTAGCCCTAGCTCTAAACCTAACCCTAACCCTAGCCCTAGCCCTACCCCTAGCACTATCCCTAGCCCTAACCCTAACCCTAACCCTAAACCTGGCTCTAACCCTAACCCTAACCCTAACCCTAACCCTAACCCTAGCCCTAGCCCTAGCACTAGCCCTAGCCCTAACCCTAGCCCTAGCCCTAGCCCTAGCCCTAGCCTTAGACCTAGCCCTAGCCCTAAAACTAACCCTAAATATAACCCTAAACCTAGCCCTAACCCTAACACTAACCCTAGCCCTAACCATAGCCCTAGCCCTAGCCCTAGCCCTAGCCCTAACCCTAAACCTAACCCTAACACTAACCCTATCCCTAACCCTAACCCTAGCCCAAGCCCTAACCCTAACCCTAACCCTAGCCCTAGCCCTAGCCCTAGTCTAGCACTAGGACTAGCCCTAGCCCTAGCCCTAACCCCAACCTTAGCCCTAGCCCTTAACCTAGCCCTAGCCCTAACCCTAACCCTAATCCTAACCCTACCCTAGCCCTAGCCCTAGTCTAGCCCTAGCCCTGGCCCTAGCCCTAGCCCTAAACCTAACCTTAACCCTAACCCTAAACCTAACCCTAGCCCTAGCCCTTACCCTAGCACTACCCCTAACTCTAACCCTAACGCTACCCCTATCCCTAGCCTTAACCCTAACCCTAACCCTATTCCTAGCCCTAGCCCTAGTCCTAGCCCTAGCCCTAGCCCTAACCCTAACCCTAATCCTAGCCCTAGCACTAACCCTAACCCTAATTCTAGCCCTAGCCCTAGCCCTAACCCTAACCCTAACCCTAATCCTAGCCCTAGCCCTAGTACTAGCCCTAGCTCTAGCCCTAACCCTAAACCTATCCCTAAAACTAACCCTAGCCCTAGACCTAGCCCTAGCCCTAACCCTAACCCGAACCCTAACCCTAGCCCTAGCCCTAGCCCTAGTCCTTGCCGTAGGACTAGCCCTAGCCCGAAACTTAACCCTAACCCTAAACCTAGCCCTAGCCCTAGACCTAACCCTAACCCTAAACCTAACCCTAGCTCTATTCCTATCCCAAGCCCTAGCCCTAACCCTAACCCTAACACTAGCCCTAGTCCTAGCCCTAGCCCTAACCTTAAACCTAGCCCAAGCCCTAGGCCTAGCCCTAACCCTAACCCTAATCCTAGCCCTAGCCCTAGTAATAGCCCTAGCCCTAACCCTAAACCTAACCCTAGCCCTAACCCTAGCCCTAGCCCTAACCGAAGCCTTGGCCTAGCCCTAGCCCTACCCCTAAACCTAACCCTAACCCTAACCCTAAACCTAGACCTAAAATAACCCTAGCGCTAACCCTAACCATAGCCCTAGCCCTAACCTTAACCCTAACCCTAGCACTAGACCTAGACCTAGGCCTAGCCCTAGCCCTAGCCCTAACCCTAACCCTAACCCTAGCCCTAACCCAAGACCTTGCCCTAGCCCTAGCCCTAGCCCTAACCCTAACAGTAACACTAAACCTAACCCTAGCCCTAACCCTAATCCTAGCCCTAACCCTAACCCTAGCCCTAGCCCTAACCCTAGCCCAGGCCTAGCACTAGCCCTAGCCATAGCCCTAACCCGAACCCTAATGCTAAACCAAACCCTAGCCCTAACCCTAGCCCTAACCCTAGTCCTAGCCATAGACCTAACCCTAACCATAACCCTAACCCTAGCCCTAGCCCTAGCCCTAGTCCTAGCCCTAAACCTAGCCCTAGTCATAGACCTAATCCTAACACTAACCCTAGCCCTAACCCTAGCCCTAACCCTAGCCCTAGCCCTAACCCTAAACCTAACCATAACCCTAACCCTAACCCTAACCCTAACCCTATCCCTAGACGTAGCCCTAAACCTAACCCTAACCCTAGCCCTAGCCCTACCCTAGGCTAGCCCTAGCACTAGCCCAAGCCCTAGCCCTAGCCATAACCCTAACCCTAACCCTAGCCCTTAACCTAGCCCTAGCCCTAACCCTAACCCTAGCCCTAGCCCTGGCCCTAACCTAGTCCTATCCTAGCCCTAGCCCTAGCCCTAACCCTAACCTTTACCCTAACCCTAACCCTATCCCTAGCGCTAACGCTAGCCCTAGCCCAAGCCCTAGCCCTAACCCTAACCCTAACCCTAACCCTATCACTAGACCTAACGCTAGCCCTATCCCAAGCCCTAGCCCTATCCATAGCCCTAACCCTAATCCTAAACCTAACCCTAGCGCAACCCTAGCCCTAGCACTAACCCTAACCCTAACCCTAACACTAGTCCTAGCCCTAGCCCTAGCCCTGGTCCTAGCCCTAGCCCTAGACCTAGACCTAGCCCTAACCCCAAACCTAACCCTTACCCTAACCCTAACCCTAGCCCTAACCCTAGCCCTATCCCTAGCCCTAACACTAACACTAACCCTAACCCTAATCCTAACCCGAAACCTAGCCCTAACCCTAGCCCTATCCCTAAGCTTAACCCTAACCCTAACCCTAACCCTAGTCCTCGCCCTTGCCCTAGCCCTAGCCCTACCCTATCCCTAGCCCAAACCCTAAAGCTAAGCCTAGCCCTAGCCCTAGCCCTAGCCCTAGACATAGCCATAACACTAACCCTAACCGTAACCCTAGCCATAGACCTAACCCTTGCCCTATCCCTAACCCTAACCCTAGCCCTAGACCTAGCCATACCCCTAGCCCTAGCCCTAAGCCTAAAGCTAAGCCTAGCCCTAGCCCTAACCCTAACCCTAACCTTAGCCCTAACCCTAGTCCTTGCCCTAGCCCTAGCCCTAGCCCTAACCCTAACCCTAACCCTAACCCTAGCCCTCACCCTAACCCTAGCCCTAGCCCTAACCCTAACCCTAAACCTAAATCTAGCCTTAGCCCTAGCCCTAGTCTAGCCCTAGCCCTAGCCCTAGCTCTAATCCTAACCCTAGCCCTAACCCTAACCCTAGCCCTAGCCCAAACCCTAACCCTAACCCTAGCAATAGGCCTAGCCCCAGTCTAGGCC
>OX463233.1:151544879-151547379 GCA_949820135.1 Sylvilagus floridanus
CTAGCCCTAGCCCTAACCCTAGCCATAGACCTAGACCTAGCCCAAGACCTAGCCCTAGCCCTAGCCCTAGCCCTAACCCTAACCCTAGCCCTAGCACTAGATCTTGTCCTTGCCCTAGCCCTAGCCCTAGCCCTAACCCTAACCCTAACCCTAACCTTAACCCTAGCCCTAACCCTAGCCCTAGCCCTAGCCCTAGCCCTAGCCCTAGCCCTAAACCTAACCCTAACACTAACCCTAGCCCTAGCCCTAGCCGTAGCCCTAACCCTAAACCTGACCCTAACACTAACCCGAGCCCTAGCCCTAGCCCTAGCCCTAACCGTAACATTAACCCTAGCTCTAGCCCTAGCCCTAGCCCTAAACCTCGCCCTAGCCCTAGCCCTAGCCTAGCCCTAACCCTAACCCTATCACTAGCTCTAAACCTAACCCGAACCCTAGCCCTAGCCCTAGCCCTTGCCCTAGCGCTAGCCCTAGCCCTAACCCTAACCCTAACCCTAGCCCTAAACCTAACCCTAGCCCTAACCCTAAACCTAACCCTAAAACTAGCCCTAGCCCTAGACCAAACCCTAGACCTAGCCCTAACCCTAGCCATAGAACTAGCCCTAGCCCTAGCCCTAGCCATAGCCCTAGCCCTAGTCTTAGGCCTAGCCCTAAACTTAACCCTAAACCAAGCGCTAGACCTAGCCCTAGAACTAGCCCAAACCTAGCCCTAGCCCTAACCCTAAACCTAGACCTAGCCCTAGCCCTAGCCCTAGACCTAACCCTAACCCTAACCCTAGCCCTAGCTCTAGCCCTAGCCCTAGCCCTAGCCCTAACCCTAACCCTAACCCTAACCCTAGCCCTAGCTCTAGCCCTAGTCCTTGCCCTAACCCTAGCCCTAGCCCTAGCCCTAGCCCTTGCCCTATCCATAAACCTAACCCGAGCTCAGGCCCTAGCCCTAGCCCTAGCACTAGCCCTAACCCTAGCCCTAGCCCTAGCCCTAGCCCTAGCCCTAACAATAACCCTAACCCTAGCCCTAACCCTAACCCTAAACCGAAACCTATCCCTAGCCCTATCCCTATCCCTAGCCCTAACCCTAACCCTAACCCTCACCCTAGGCCTAGCCCTAGACCTAGCACTTACCCTAGCCCTAGCCCTAGCCCTAACCCTAACCCTAACCCTAGCCCTAACCCTAGCCCTAACCGTAGCCCTAGCCCTAGCCCTAACCCTAACCCTAACCCTAAATCTAGCCCCAGCCCTAGCCGTAGCCCTAACCCTAAACCTGACCCTAACACTAACCCTAGCCCTAGCCCTAGCCCTAGCCCTAACCCTAACATTAACCCTAGCTCCAGCCCTAGCCCTAGCCCTAAACCTCGCCCTAGCCCTAGTCCTAGCCTAGCCCTAACCCTAACCCTATCACTAGCTCTAAACCTAACCCGAACCCTAGCCCTAGCCCTAGCCCTTACCCTAGCGCTAGCCCTAGCCCTAACCCTAACCCTCACCCTAAACCTAGCCCTAAACCTAATCCTAACCCTAACCCTAAACCTAACCCTAAAACTAGCCCTAGCCCTAGACCAAACCCTAGACCTAGCCCTAACCCTAGCCATAGAACTAGCCCTAGCCCTAGCCCTAGCCATAGCCCGAGCCCTAGTCTTAGCCCTAGCCCTAACCTTAACATTATCCAAGCCCTAGACCTCGCCCTAGACCTAGCCCAAACTTAGCCCTAGCCCTAACCCTAACCCTAGCCCTAGCCCTAGCCCTAGCCCTAGCCATAACCGTAACCCTAACCCTAGCCCTAGCTCTAGCCCTAGTCCTTGCCCTAGCCCTGGCCCTAGCCCTAGCCCTAACCCTAACCCTAACCCTCACCCTAGCCTTAGCCCTAGCCCTACCCCTTGCCCTATCCGTAAACCTAACCCGAGCTCTAGCCCTAGCCCTAGCCCTAACCCTAGCACTAGCCCTAGCCCTAGCCCTAGCCCTAACCCTAACCCTAAACCTAGCCTAACCGTAACCCTAAACCGAAACCTATCCCTAGCCCTATCCCTAGCCCTAGCCCTAAACCTAACCCAAACCCTCATCCTAGGCCTAGCCCTAGCCCTAGCCCTTACCCCAGCCCTAGCCCTAGCCCTTACCCTAACCCTAACCCTAGCCCTAACCCTAACACTTGCCCTAACTCTAGCTCTAGCCCTACCCCTAGCCCTAGCCCTAACCCTAACACTAACCCTAACCCTAGCCCTAGCCCTAACCCTATCCTAGACCTAGCCCTAACCCTAACCCGAGCCATAACCCTAACACTTGCCCTAACCCTAGCTCTAGCCCTAACCCTAGCCCTAGCCCTAGCCCTAACCCTAACCCTAAACCTAACACTAACCATAGCCCTAGCCTTAGCCCTAGCCCTAGCCCTAGCCCTAGCCCTAGCCCCAACACTAGCCCTAGCCCTAGCCCTAGACCTGGTCCTAGACCTAGCCCTAACCGTAATCCTAACCCTAACTCTAACCCTAGCCCTAGCCCTAGCCCTAGCCCTAGC
>OX463233.1:151579879-151582379 GCA_949820135.1 Sylvilagus floridanus
CCTAAACCTAGCCCTAACCCTAACCATAACCCTAGCCCTAGCTCTAGCCCTAGCCCTAGCCCTAACCCTAACCCTAACCCTAGGCCTAACCCAAGCCCTTGCCCTAGCCCTAGCCCTAGCCCTAACCCTAAACCTAACCCTAACACTAACCCTATCCCTAACACTAACCCTAGCTCTAAACCTAACCCGAACCCAAACCTAGCCCTAGCCCTTGCTCTAGCCCTAACCCTAATCCTAACACTAACCCTAGCCTTAGTCTAGACCTAGCCCTAACCCTAACCCTAGCCCTAAACCTAGCCCTAGCCCTAGCCCTAGCCCTAACCCTAACTCTAGCCCTATCCCTAACCCTAGCCCTAACCTTAATCCTAACCCTAAACCTAGCCCTAGCCCTAGCCCTAGCCCTAACCCTAACCCTAACCCTAACCCTAGCCCTATCCCTTACCCTAGCCCTAGCCCTAACCCTAACCCTAGCCCTAAACCTAGCCCTAGCCCTATCCCTAGCCCTAACCCTAACCCTAGCTCTAGCCCTAGCCCTAGCCCTAGGACTAACGCTTACCCTAACCCTAGCCCTAGTCCAAGCCCTAGCCCTAGCCCTAACCCTAACCCTAACCCTAGCCCTAGCCCTACACCTAGCACTATCCCTAGCCCTAACCCTAAACCTAACCCTAAACCTGGCTCTAACCCTAAACCTAACCCTAACCCTAGCCCTAGACCTAGCACTAGCCCTAGCCCTAACCCTAGACCTAGCCCTAGCCCTAGCCCTAGACTTAGACCTAGCCCTAGCCCTAAACCTAACCCTAAATATAACCCTAAACCTAGCCCTAATCCTAACCCTAACCCTATCCCTAGCCCTAGCCCTTGCCCTAGCCCTAACCCTAACCCTAACCCTAGGCCTAACCCAAGCCCTTGCCCTAGCCCTAGCCCTAGCCCTAACCCTAAACCTAACCATAGCCCTTACCCCAACCCTAGCCCTAACCCTAACCCTAGCCCTAGCCCTAACCCTAAACCTAAACCTAGCCCTAGCCCTAGCCCTAGCCCTAGCCCTAGCCCTAGCCCTAACCCTAAACCTAACCCTAGCCCTAACCCAAACCCTTGGCCTAGACCTAGCCCTAGCCCAAACCCTAACACTAACCTTAACCCTAAACATAGCCCTAAACCTAAACTTAGCCCTAGCCCAAGCCCTAGCCCTAGCCCTAGACCCAAAACCTAGCCCTAGTCTAGCCCTAGCCCTAGCCCTAGCCCTAACCCTAACACTAAACCTAGCCCTAGCCCTAGCCCTAACCCTAAACCTAACCCTAACACTAACCCTATCCCTAACCCTAACCCTAGCTCTAAACCTAACCCGAACCCTAACCCTAGCCCTAGCCCTTGCTCTAGCCCTAAACCTAGCCCTAACCCTAACCCTATCCCTAGATCTAAACCTAACCCGAACCCTAACCCTAGCCCTAGCCCTTGCCCTAGCCCTAACCCTAACCCTAACCCTAGCCCTAGCCCTAGCCCTAGCCCTAGCCCTAACCCTAACCCTAGGCCTAACCCAAGCCCTTGCCCTAGCCCTAGCCCTAGCCCTAACCCTAAACCTAACCACAGCCCTAACCCCAACCCTAGCCCTAACCCTAACCCTAGCCCTCGCCCTAACCCTAAATCTAAACCTAGCCCTAGCTCTAGCCCTAGCCCTAGCCCTAGCCCAAACCCTAAACCTAACTCTAACCCTAACCCAAGCCCTTGGCCTAGACCTAGCCCTAGCCCAAACCCTAAAACTAACCCTAACCCTAAACATAGCCCTATCCCTAAACTTAGCCCTAGCCCTAGCCCTAGCACTAGCCCTAGCCCTAGACCCAAAACCTAGCCCAAGCCCTAGCCCTAGCCCTAGCCTTAACCCTAACACTAACCCTAGCCCTAGACCTAGCCCTAGCCCTAGCTCTAACACTAACCCTAACCCTAGCCCTAGCCCTAGCCCTAACCCTAGCCCTAGACATAGCCCTAGCCCTAGAACTAGCTCTAGCCCTAACCCTAACCCTAACCCTAGCCCTAGCCCTAGCCTTAGCCCTAACCCTAACCATAGCCCTAGCCATAGAACTAACCCTAACACTAACCCTAGCCCTAACCATAGCCCTAGCCCTAGCCCTAGCCCTAAACCTAAACCTAACCCTAACACTAACCCTATCCCTAACCCTAACCCTAGCTCTAAACCTAACCCGAACCCTAATCCTAGCCGTAGCCCTTGCTCTAGCCCTAACCCTAACCCTAACACTAACCCTAGCCCTTGCCCTAGACCTAGACCTAACCCTAAACCTAGCCCTAAACCTAGCCCTAGCCCTAGCCCTAGCCCTAGCCCTAAACCTAACTCTAGCCCTATCCCTAACCCTAGCCCTAAAACTAACCCTAACCCTAACCCTAAACCTAGCCCTAGCCCTAGCCCTAGCCCTAACCCTAACCCTAACCCTAGCCATATCCCTAACGCTAGCCCTAGCCCTAACCCTAACCCTAGCCCTAAACCTAG
>OX463233.1:151612379-151617379 GCA_949820135.1 Sylvilagus floridanus
GCCATAGCCCTATCCCTAACCCTAGCCCTAGCCCTAAACCTAACCCTAACCCTAGCCCTAGCCCTAGCCCTAGTCTAGCCCTAGCCCTAGCCCTAGCCCTAACCCTAACCCTAACCCTAAACCTAATCCTAGCTCTAGCCCTAGCCCTAACCCAAGCCCTAGCCCTAACCCTAACCCTAACCCTAGCGCTAGCCCTAGCCCCAGACCTAGCCCTAGCCCTAGCCCTAACCCTAACCCTAACCCTAACCCTAACCCTAACCCTAAACCTAACCCTGTCCCTAGCCCTAACCCTAACCCTAACGCTAACCCTAAACCTAACTCTAGCCCTAGACCTAACCCTAACCCTAATGCTAGCCCTAGCCCTAGCCCTAAACCTAACCCTAACCCTAACCCTAGCCCTAGCCCTAGCACTAGCCCTAACCCTAAACCTAGCCCTAGCCCTAGCCCTATCCCTAGCTCTAAAACTAACCCTAACCCTAGCTCTAGCCCTAGCCCTAACCCTAGCCATAGACCTAGATTTAGCCCTAGACCTAGCCCTAGCCCTAGCCCTAACCCTAACCCTAACCCTAGCCCTAAGCCTAACCCTAGCCCTAAGCCTAGCCCTAGACCTAGCCCTAGCCCTAGCACTAACCCTAACCCTAACCCTAACTCTAGCCCTAGCCCTAGCCGTATCCCTAACCCTAAACATGAACCTAACACTAACCCTAGCCCTAGCCCTAGCCCTAGCCCTAGCCCTAGCCCTAACCGTAACATTAACCCTAGCTCTAGCCCTAGCCCTAGCCCTAAACCTCGCCCTAGCCCTAGACTTAGCCCTAGCCCGAACCCTAACCCTAACCCTAGCTCTAAACCTAACCCGAACCCTAACCCTAGCCTTAGCCCTTGCTCTAGCCCTAACCCTAACCCTAACCCTAAACCTAATCATAGCCCTAGCCCTAGCCCTATCCCTTGCCCTAGCGCTAACCCTAGCCCTAACCCTAACCCTAACCCTAACCCTAACCCTAAACCTAAACCTAACCCTAGCCCTAACCCTAAACCTAACACTAAAACTAGCCCTAGCCCTAGCCCAAAACCTAGACCTAGCCCTAACCCTAGCCCTAGCACTAGCCCTAGCCCTAGCCATAGCCCTAGCCCTAGTCTTAGCCCTAGCCCTAACCTTAACCCTAAACCAAGCCCTAGACCTAGCCCCAGAACTAGCCCAAACCTAGCCCTAGCTCTAACCCTAACCCTAGCCCTAGCCCTAGACCTAGCCCTAAACCTAACCCTAAACCTGGCTCTAACCCTAACCCTAACCCTAAACCTAACCCTAGCCCTAGCCCTAGCACTAGCCCTAGCCCTAACCCTAGACCTAGCCCTAGCCCTAGCCCTAGACTTAGAGCTAGCCCTAGCCCTAAACCTAACCCTAAATATAACCCTAAACCTAGTCCTAACCCTAACCCTAACCCTAGCCCTAGCCCTAGCCCTTGCCCTAGCCCTAACCCTAACCCTAACCCTAGGCCTAACCCAAGCCCTTGCCCTAGCCCTAGCCCTAGCCCTAACCCTAAACCTAACCATAGCCCTAAACCCAACACTAGCCATAACCCTAACGCTAGCCCTAGCCGTAACCCTAAACCTAAACCTAGCCCTAGCCCTAGCCCTAGCCCTAGCCCTAACCCTAAACCTAACCCTAGCCCTAACCCAAGCCCTTGGCCTAGACCTAGCCCTAGCCCAAACCCTAACACTAACCCTAACCCTAACCCTAAACATAGCCCTAAACCTAAACTTAGCCCTAGCACAAGCCATAGACCTAGCCCTAGACCCAAAACCTAGCCCTAGCCCTAGACCTAGCCCTAGCCCTAGCCCTAGCCCTAACCCTAACACTAACCCTAGCCCTAGCCCTAGCCCTAGCCCTAGCTCTAACACTAACCCTAACCCTAGCCCTAGCCCTAGCCCTAATCTAGCCCTAGCCCTAGCCCTAGCCCTAGACCTAGCCCTAGCCCTAACCCTAACCCTGACCCTAGCCCTAGCCCTAGCCCTAGCCCTAACCCTAACCATAGCCCTAGCCATAGAACTAACCCTAACACTAACCCTAGCCTTAACCATAGCCCTAGCCCTAGCCCTAGCCCTAACCCTAACACTAACCCTATCCCTAACCCTAACCCTATCTCTAAACCTAACCCGAACCCTAACCCTAGCCCTAGCCCTTGCTCTAGCCCTAACCCTAGCCCTAACCCTAACCCTATCCCTAGATCTAAACCTAACCCGAACCCTAACCCTAGCCCTAGCCCTTGCCCTAGCCCTAACCCTAACCCTAACCCTAAACCTAACCATAGCCCTAGCCCTAGCCCTAGCACTTGCCCTAGCACTAGCCCTAGCCCTAACCCTAACCCTAGGCCTAACCCAAGCCCTTGCCCTAGCCCTAGCCCTAGCCCTAACCCTAAACCTAACCCTAAAACTAGCCCTAGCCCTAGCCCAAAACCTAGACCTAGCCCTAACCCAAGCCCTAGACCTAGCCCTAGCCCTAGCCATAGCCCTAGCCCTAGTCTTAGCCCGAGCCCTAACCTTAACCCTAACCCAAGCCCTAGACCTAGCGCTAGAACTAGCCCAAACCTAGCCCTAACACTCAACCTAGCCTTAGCCCTAGCCCTAGCCCTTGCCCTATCCGTAAACCTAACCCGAGCTCTAGCCCTAGCCATAGCCCTAGCCCTAGCCCTAACCCTAGCCCTAGCCCTAGCCCTAGCCCTAGCCCTAGCCCTAACCCTAACCCTAACACTAGCCTTAACCCTAACCCTAAACCGAAACCTATCCCTAGCCCCAGCCCTAGCCCTAACCCTAACCCTAACCCTAACCCTCACCCTAGCCCTAGCCCTAGCCCTAGCCCTTGCCCTAGCCCAAGCCCTAGCCCTAACCCTAACCCTAACCCTAGCCCAAACCCTAACACTTGCCCTAACCCTAGATCTAGCCCTAGCCATAGCCCTAGCCCTAACCCTAACCCTAACTCTAACCCTAACCCTAGCCCTAGCCCTAGCCCTAACCCTAACCCGAAACCTAACACGAGCCATAGCCCTAGCCCTACCCTAGCCCTAGCCCTAGCCCTAACCCTAACTCTAGCCATATCCCTAACCCTAGCCGTAACCCTAACCCTAACCCTAACCCTAAACCTAGCCCTAGCCCTAGCCCTAGCCCTAAACCTAACCCTAACCCTAGCCCTAGCCCTAACCCTAACCCTAGCCCTAACCCTAGCCATAGCCCTAGCCCTAGCCCTAGCCCTAGCCCTAGCCCTAACCCTAACCCTAGCCCTAGCCCTAGCCCTAGCATTAGCACTACCCCTTACCCTAACCCTAGACCTAGTCCAAGCCCTAGCCCTATTCCTAACCCTAGCCCTAACCCTAACCCTAACCCTAACCCTAAACCTAGCCCTAGCCCTAGCCCTAGCCCTAACCCTAACCCTAACCCTAACCCTAGCCCTATCCCTAACCCTAGCCATAGCCCTAACCCTAACCCTAGCCCTAACCCTAGCCCTAGCCCCAGCCCTAGCCCTAACCCTAACCATAGCCCTAGCCCTAGCCAGAGCCTTAGCACTACTCCTTACCCTAACCCTAGCCCTAGTCCAAGCCCTAGCCCTAGCCCTAACCCTAACGCTAACCCTAAACCTGGCTCTAACCCTAACCCTAACCCTCACCCTAACCCTAGCCCTAGCCCTAGCACTAGCCCTAGCCCTAACCCTAGACCTAGCCCTAGCCCTAGCCCTAGACTTAGACCTTGCCCTAGCCCTAAACCTAACCCTAAATATAACCCTAAACCTAGCCCTAACCCTAAACATAACCCTAGCCCTAGCTCTAGCCCTAGCCCTAGCCCTAACCCTAACCCTAACCCTAGGCCTAACCCAAGCCCTTGCCCTAGCCCTAGCCCTAGCCCTAACCCTAAACCTAACCCTAACACTAACCCTATCCCTAACACTAACCCTAGCTCTAAACCTAACCCGAACCCTAACCTAGCCCTAGCCCTTTCTCTAGCCCTAACCCTAATCCTAACACTAACCCTAGCCCTAGCCCTAGTCCTAGCCCTAACCCTAACCCTAGCCCTAAACCTAGCCCTAGCCCTAGCCCTAGCCCTAACCCTAACTCTAGCCCTATCCCTAACCCTAGCCCTAACCCTAACCCTAACCCTAAACCTAGCCCTAGCCCTAGCCCTAGCCCTAACCCTAACCCTAACCCTAGCCCTATCCCTAACCCTAGCCCTAGCCCTAACCCTAACCCTAGCCCTAAACCTAGCCCTAGCCCTAGCCCTAGCCCTAACCCTAACCCTAGCTCTAGCCCTAGCACTAGCCCTAGGACTAACCCTTACCCTAACCCTAGCCCTAGTCCAAGCCCTAGCCCTAGCCCTAACCCTAACCCTAACCCTAGCCCTAGCCCTACCCCTAGCACAATCCGTAGCCCTAACACTAAACCTAACCCTAAACCTGGCTCTAACCCTAACCCTAACCCTAGCCCTAGCCCTAGCACTAACCCTAGCCCTAAACCCTAGACCTAGCCCTAGCCCTAAACCTAACCCTAAATATAACCCTAAACCTAGCCCTAACGCTAACCCTAACCCTAGCCCTAGCCCTAGCCCTTGCCCTAGCCCTAACCCTAACCCTAATCCTAGGCCTAACCCAAGCCCTTGCCCTAGCCCTACCCCTAGCCCTAACCCTAAACCTAACCATAGCCCTAACCCCAACCCTAGCCCTAACCGTAACCCTAGCCCTAGCCCTAACCCTAAACCTAAACCTAGCCCTAGCCCTAGCCCTAGCCCTAGCCCTAGCCCTAACCCTAAACCTAACCCTAGCCCTAACCCAAGCCCTTGGCCTAGACCTAGCCCTAGCCCAAACCCTAACACTAACCTTAACCCTAAACATAGCCCTAAACCTAAACTTAGCCCTAGCCCAAGCCCTAGCCCTAGCCCTAGACCCAAAACCTAGCCCTTGCCCTAGCCCTAGCCCTAGCCCTAGCCCTAACCCTAACACTAACCCTAGCCCTAGCCCT
>OX463233.1:151629879-151632379 GCA_949820135.1 Sylvilagus floridanus
TAGCCCTATACCTAGCCATTGCCCTATCTGTGAACCTAACCCGAGCTCTAGCCCTAGCCCTAGCCCTAGCCCTAGCCCTAAACCTAGCCCTAGCCCTAGCCCTAGCACTAGCCCTAGCCCTAGCCCTAACCCTAACCCTAACCCTAGCCCTAGCACTAGACCTTGTCCTTGCCCTAGCCCTAGCCCTAGCCCTAGCCCTTGCCCTAGCCCTAGCCCTAGCCCTAGCCCTAACCCTAAACCTAACCCACACCCTAGCCTTAGCCCTATACCTAGCCATTGCCGTATCTGTGAACCTAACCCGAGCTCTAGCCCTAGCCCTAGCCCTAGCCCTAGCCCTAACCCTAACCCTAACCCTAGCCCTAGCACTAGACCTTGTCCTTGCCCTAACCCTAAAGCTAGCCCTAGCCCTATCCCTAGCCCTAGCCCTAACACTAACCCTAACCCTAGCTCTAGCCCTAGCCCTAACCCTAGCCATAGACCTTGACCTAGCCCTAGACCTAGCCCTAGCCCTAGCCCTAACCCTAACCCTAACCCTAATCCTAGCCCTAGCACTAGACCTTGTCCTTGCCCTATCCCTAGCCCTAGCCCTAGCCCTAGCCATTACCCTAACCCTAACCCTAGCCCTAACCCTAACCCTAGCCCTAACCCTAGCCCTAGCCCTAGACCTAGCCCTAGCCCTAACCCTAACCCTAACCCTAACCCTAAACCTAACCCTAAAACTAGCCCTAGCCCTAGCCCAAACCCTAGACCTAGCCCTAACCCTAGCCCTAGCACTAGCCCTAGCCCTAGCCATAGCCCTAGCCCTAGTCTTAGCCCTAGCCCTAACCTTAACCCTAAACCAAGCCCTAGACCTAGCCCTAGAACCAGCCCAAACCTAGCCCTAGCTCTAACCCTAACCCTAGCCCTAGCCCTAGCCCTAGCCCTAGCCCTAACCCTAACCCTAACCCTAACCCTAGCCCTAGCCCTAGCCCTAGTCCATGCCCTAGTCCTAGCCCTAGCCCTAGCCCTAACCCTAACCCTAACCCACACCCTAGCCTTAGCCCTATACCTAGCCATTGCCCTATCTGTGAACCTAACCCGAGCTCTAGCCCTAGCCCTAGCCCTAGCCCTAGCCCTAGCCCTAACCCTAGCCCTAGCACTAGCACTAGCCCTAGCCCTAGCCCTAACCCTAACCCTAACCCTAGCCCTAACCCTAATCCTAAACCTAATCCTATCCATAGCCCTAGCCCTAGCCCTAGCCCTAACCCGAACCCTAACCCTAACCCTATCCCTATCCCTAACCCTAGACCTAGCCCTAAACCTAACCCTAACCTTAGCCCAAGCCCTAGCCCTAGTCTAGCCCTAGCCCTAGCCCTAGCCCTAACCCTAACCCTAACCCTAACCCTAAACCTAATCCTAGCTCTAGCCCTAGCCCTAACCCAAGCCCTAGCCCTAACCCTAACACTAACCCTAGCCCTAGCCCTAGCCCTAGACGTAGCCCTAGCCTTAGCCCTAACCCTAACCCTAACCCTAAACCTAACCCTGTCCCTAGCCCTAACCCTAACCCTAACCCTAATCCGAAACCTAACCCTAGCCCTAGACCTAACCCTAACCCTAATGCTAGCCCTAGCCCTAGCCCTAACCCTAACCCTAACCCTAATCCTAGCCCTAGCCGTAGCCCTAGCCCTAGCTCTAGCCCTAACCCTAACCCTATCCCTATACCTAACCCTAACACAAACCCTAGCCCTATCCCTAAACCAAGCCCTAGCCCTAACCCTAAACCTAACCCTAGCCCTAGCCCTAGCCCTAGCCATAACGCTAACCCTAACCGTAACCCGGACCCTAACCCTAACCCTAACCCTAACCCTAGCCCTAGACCTAGCTCTAGCCCTTGCCCTAGCGCTAGCCCTAGCCCTAAACCTAACCCTAACCCTAACCCTAACCCTAGCCCTAGCCCTAACCCTAACCCTAATGCTAGACCTAGCCCTAGCACTAACCCTAACCCTACCCTAAACCTAGCCCTAGCCATAGCCCTAGCCCTAACCCTAACCATAACCCTAACCGTAACCCTATCCCTAACCCTAAACCTAGCCCTAGCCCTAGCCCTAACCCTAACCCTAACCCTAACCCTAACTCTAACCATAGCACTAGACCTAGCCCTAGTCCTTGCCCTAGCCCTAGCCCTAGCCCTAGCCCTAACCCTAACCTAGCCCTAGACCTAGCCCTATCCCTAGCTCTAACACTAACCCTAACCCTAGCTCTAGCCCTTGCCCTAACCCTAGCCATAGACCTAGATTTAGCCCTAGACCTAGCCCTAGCCCTATCCCTAACCCTAACCCTAACCCTAGCCCTAACCCTAACCCTAGCCCTAAGCCTAGCCCTAGCCCTAGCCCTAGCCATAGCCCTAACCCTAACACTAACCCTAACCCTAACCCTAGCCCTAGCCCTACCCGTATCCCTAACCCTAAACCTGACCCTAACACTAAACCTAGCCCTAGCCCTAGCGCTAGCCCTAGCCCTA
>OX463233.1:151654879-151657379 GCA_949820135.1 Sylvilagus floridanus
CCCTAGCCCAAACCCTAGACCTAGCACTAACCCTAGCCCTAGCACTAGCCCTAACCCTAGCCCTAACCCTAGCCCTAACCCGAACCCTAGCCCTAGCCCTAGCCCTAGCCCTAACCCTAACCCTAACACTAACGCTAACCCTAACCCTAAACCTGACCCTAACACTAACCCTAGCACTAGCCCTAGCCCTAGCCCTAGCCCTAGCCATAACCGTAACATTAACCCTAGCTCTAGCCCTAGCCCTAGCCCTAAACCTCGCCCTAGCCCTAGCCCTTGCCCTAGCCCTAACCCTAACCCTAACCCTAGCTCTAAACCTAACCCGAACCCTAACCCTAGCCCTAGCCCTTGCTCTAGCCCTAACCCTAACCCTAAACCTAACCATAGCCCTAGCCCTAGCCCTAGCCCTAGCCCTTGCCCTAGCGCTAGCCCTAGCCCTAACACTAACCCTAACCCTAACCCTAACCCTAGCCCTAAAATAACCCTAGCCCTAACCCTAAACCTAAACCTAAAACTAGCCCTAGCCCTAGCCCAAACCCTAGACCTAGCACTAACCCTAGACCTAGCACTAGCCCTAGCCCTAGCCATAGCCCTATCCCTAGTCTTAGCCCTAGCCCTAACCTTAACCGTAAACCAAGCCCTAGACCTAGCCCTAGAACTAGCCCAAACCTAGCCCTAGCTCTAACCCTAACCCTAGCCCTAGCCCTAGCCCTAGACCTAGCCCTAACCCTAACCCTAACCCTAAACCTAACCCTATCCCTAGCCCTAACCCTAACCCTAACCCTAACCCTAAACCTAACCCTATCCCTAGCCCTAACCCTAACCCTAACCCTAAACCTAACCCTAGCCCTAGACCTAACCCTAACCCTAATGCTAGACCTAGCCGTAGCCCTAACCCTAACCCTAACCCTAACCCTAACCCTAATCCTAGCCCTAGCCCTAGCCCTAGCACTAGCTCTAGTCCTAACCCTAACCCTATCCATATCCCTAACCCTAACCCAAACCCTAGCCCTATCCCTAACCCAAGCCCTAGCCCTAACCCTAACCCTAACCCTAACCCTAACCCTAATCCTAGCCCTAGCCCTAGCCCTAGCCCTAGCTCTAGTCCTAACCCTAACCCTATCCATATCCCTAACCCTAACCCAAACCCTAGCCCTATCCCTAACCCAAGCCCTAGCCCTAACCCTAACCCTAACCCTAACCCTAGCCCTAGCCCTAGCCCTAGCCATAACGCTAACCCTAACCGTAACCCGAGCCCTAACCCTAACCCTAACCCTAACCCTAGCCCTAGACCTAGCTCTAGCCCTTGCCCTAGCGCTAGCCCTAGCCCTAACCCTAACCCTAACCCTAGCCCTAGCCCTAACCCTAACCCTAATGCTAGACCTAGCCCTAGCACTAACCCTAACCCTAACCCTAAACCTAAACCTAGCCCTAGCCCTAGCTCTAACCCTAACCCTAACCGTAACCCTATCCCTAACCCTAAACCTTGCCATAGCCCTAGCCCTAACCCTAACCCTAACCCTAACTCTAACCATAGCACTAGCCCTAGCCCTAGTCCTTGCCCTAGCCCTAGCCCTAGCCCTAAACCTAACCCTAACCCTAACCCTAGCCCTAGCCCTAGCCCTAGCCCTAACCCTAACCCTAACCCTAGCTCTAAACCTAACCCGAACCCTAACTCTATCCCTAGCCCTTGCTCTAGCCCTAACCCTAACCCTAAACCTAAACATAGCCCTAGCCCTAGCCCTAGCCCTAGCCCTTGCCCTAGCGCTAGCCCTAGCCCTAACCCTAACCCTAACCCTAACCCTAGCCCTAAACCTAACCCTAGCCCTTACCCTAAACCTAACCCTAAAACTAGCCCTAGCCCTAGCCCAAACCCTAGACCTAGCCCTAACCCTAGTTCTAGCACTAGCCCTAGCCCAAGCCATAGCCCTAGCCCTAGTCTTAGCCCTAGCCCTAACCTTAACCCTAAACCAAGCCCTAGACCTAGCCCTAGAACTAGCCCAAACCTAACCCTAGCTCTAACCCTAACCCAGGCCCTAGCCCTAGCCCTAGCCCTAGCCCTAACCCTAACCCTAACCCTAACCCTAACCCTAGCCCTAGCCCTAGCCCTAGTCCTTACCCTAGCCCTAGCCCTAGCCCTAGCCCTAAAACTAACCCTAACCCACACCCTAGCCTTAGCCCTAGCCCTAGCCCTTGCCCTATCTGTGAACCTAACCTGAGCTCTAGCCCTAGCCCTAGCCCTAGCACTAGCCCTAACCCTAGCCCTAGCCCTAGCCCTAGCACTAGCCCTAGCCCTAGCCCTAACCCTAACCCTAGCCCTAACCCTAACCCTAAACCTAAACCTATCCCTAGCCCTAGCCCTAGCCCTAACCCTAACCCTAACCCTCACCCTAGCCCTAAACCTAGCACTAGCCCTTGCCCTAGCCATAGCCCTAGCCCTAACCCTACCCCTAACCCTAGCCCTAAGCCTAACACTAGCCCTAGCCCTAGCCCTAGCCCTAAC
>OX463233.1:151702379-151709879 GCA_949820135.1 Sylvilagus floridanus
CCTAGCCCTAACCCAAGACCTTGGCCTAGCCGTAGCCATAACGCTAACCCTAACCCTAGCCCTGGCCGTACCCTAGTGCTAGACTTAGCCCTAGCCCTAGTCCTAACCCTAACCCTAACCCTCACACTAACCCTAACACTAGCGCAAACCCTAAACTTAGCCCTAGCCCTAGCCCTAACCCTAACCCTAACCCTAACCCTAACCCTAGCCCTAGCCCTAACCCTAGCCCTAGCCCAAGCCCTAGTCCTATCCCTAGCCCTAACTCTAACCCTAACCTTAGCCCTAACCCTAGCCATAGCCCTAACCCTAACGCTAACACTAGCCCTAGCCCTAGCCCTAGCCCTGGTCCTAGCCCTAGCCCTAGTCCTACCGCTAGCCCTAACCCTAACCCTAACCCTAACCCTAAACCTAAACCTAGCACTAGCCCTAAACCTAGCACTAGCCCTAACCCTAACCCTAACGCTACCCCTAGCCCTAGACCTAGCCCTAGCCCTAGCCCTAACCCTAGCCCTAACCCTAACCCTAGCCCTAGCCCTAGCCATAGCCCTAGCCCTAACCCTAACCCTAAACCTAGCACTAGCCCTAGCCTTTGTCTAGACCTAGCCCTAGCCCTAGACCTAGCCCTAAACCTAACCGTAACCCTAAACCTAACCCTAGCCCTAGCCCTAGCACTAACCCTAGCCCTAGCCCTAACACTAACCCTAACCCTAACCATAACCCTAGCCCTAACCCTAGCACTAGCCCTAACCCTAACCCTAACGCTACACCTAGCCCTAGACCTAGGCCTAGCCCTAGCCCTAACCCTAGCCCTAACACTAACCCTAACACTAAGCCTAACGCTAGTCCTAACCCTAAACCTAGCCCTAGCACTAGCCCTAGCACTACCCTAACCCTAACCCTAGCACTAGCCCTGGCCCTAGCATAGCCCTAGCCCTAGCCCTAGACCTAACCCTAACCCTAACCCTAAACATAACCCTAGCCCTAGCCGTAGCCCTAACCCTAGCCCTAGCCCTAACCCTAACCCTAACCCTAACCCTAGCCCTAGCCCTAAGCCTAACCCTAGCCCAACCAGTAGCCCTATCCCTAGCCCTAACCATAACCCTAACCTTAGCCCTAGCCCTAGCCCTAGCCCTAACCCTAGCCCTAGCCCTAACCCTAACACTAACCCTAACCCTAAACCTAGCCCTAGCCCTAGCCCTAGCCCTAACCCTAACCCTAGCCCTAGACCTAGCCCTAGCCCTAACCCTAGCCCTAGCCCTAACCCTATCCCTAAACCTAACCCTAGCTCTAGCCCTAGCCCTAGCCCTAACACTAACCCTAACCCTAAACCTAGCCCTAGCCCTAGCCCTAGCCCTAACCCTAACCCTAGCCCTAGACCTAGCCCTAGCCCTAACACTAACGCTAACCCTAAACCTAGCCCTAGCCCTAGCCCTAGCCCTAGTCCTTGCCCTAGGCCTAGCCCTAGCCCTAAACCTAACCCTAACCCTAAACCTAGCCCTAGCCCTAGCCCTAACCCTAACCCTAACCCTAACCCTAGCACTATCCCTAACCCTAGCCGTAGCCCTAACCCTAACCCTAGCCCTAACCCTATCCCTAGCCCTAGCCCTAGCCCTAGCCCTAGCCCTAGTCCTAACCATAACCCTAAACCAAGCCCTAGCCCTAGCCCTAGACCTAGCCCTAACCCTAACTCTAACCCTAGCCCTAAAACAAGCCCTTGTCCTAGCCCTAGCCCTATTCCTAAACCTAACCCGAACCTTAACCCTAACCCTAAAACTAAACCTAAACCTAGCCCTAACCCTAACCCTAGCCCTAGCCCTAACCCTAACCCTAACCCTAGGCCTAACCCAAGACCTTGCCCTAGCCCTAGCCATTGCCCTAAACCTAACACTAACACTAACCCTAACCCTAGCCCTAACCCTAATCCTAGCCCTAACCCTAACCCTAGCCCTAGCCCTAACCCGAACCCTAACCCTAACCCTAGCCCTAGCCCTAGCCCTAGACCTAGCCCTAGCCCTAACCCTAACCCTAACCCTAGCCCGAGCTTTAGCCCTAGCCCTAGCTCTAACCCTAACCCTAGCCCTAGCCATAGCCCTAGCCCTATCCCTAGTCCTAGCCCTAAACCTAAACCTAACACTAACCCTAACCCTAACACTAGCCCTAGCCCTAACCCTAACCCTAGCCCTAGCCCTAACCCTACTCCTAGCCCTTGCCCTAGCCCTAGCCCTACCCTATATCTAGCGCTGACCCTAAAGCTAACCCTAGCCCTAGCCCTAGGCCTAGCCCTAGACCTAGACCTAGCCCTAAGCCTAACCCTAACCCTAGCCCTAGCCCTAAACCTAACCCTAACCTTAGCCCTAACCCTAGTCCTTGCCCTAGCCCTAGCCCTAGCCCTAGCCGTAACCCTATCCCTAACCCTAACCCTAACACTACCCTAACCCTAGCCCTAAACCTAACCCTAGCCATAGCCCTAGCCCTAGCCCTAGCCTAAGCCCTAACCCTAACCCTAACCCTAGCACTAGCCCTAGCCCTAGTCAAGCCCTAGCCCTAGCCCTAGCCCTAGCCCTAGCCCTAGACCTAACCCTAACACTAACCCTAGCCCTATACCTACACTTAGCCCTAGCCCTAACCCTAAACCTAACCCTAACCCTAGCCGCAGCCCTAGCCCTAGCCCTAACCCTAGCCCTAGCCCTAACCCTATCCCTAAACCTAAACCTAGACCTAGCCCTAGCCCTAACCCTAACCCTAACCCTAAACCTAGCCCTAGCCCGTGCCCTAGCCCTAGCCCTAACCCTAACCCTAGCACTAGCCCTAGCCCTAGCCCTAGCCCTAACCCTAACCCTAACCCTAGCCCTAGCCCTAGCCCTAGCCCTAGCCCTAACCCAAACCCTAACCCTAGCCCTAACCCAAGACCTTGGCCTAGCCGTAGCCATAACGCTAACCCTAACCCTAGCCCTGGCCGTACCCTAGTGCTAGACTTAGCCCTAGCCCTATTCCTAACCCTAACCCTAACCCTTTCACTAACCCTAACACTAGCGCAAACCCTAAACTTAGCCCTAGCCCTAGCCCTAACCCTAACCCTAACCCTAACCCTAGCCCTAGCCCTAACCCTAGCCCTAGCCCAAGCCCTAGTCCTATCCCTAGCCCTAACTCTAACCCTAACCTTAGCCCTAGCCCTAGCCATAGCCCTAACCCTAACGCTAACACTAGCCCTAGCCCTAGCCCTATCCCTGGTCCTAGCCCTAGCCCTGTCCTACCCCTAGCCCTAACCCTAACCCTAACCCTAACCCTAACCCTAAACCTAAACCTAGCACTAGCCCTAACCCTAGCACTAGCCCTAACCCTAACCCTAACGCTACCCCTAGCCCTAGACCTAGCCCTAGCCCTAGCCCTAACCCTAGCCCTAACCCTAACCCTAGCCCTAGCCATAGCCATAGCCCTAGCCCTAACCCTAACCCTAAACCTAGCACTAGCCCTAGCCTTAGTCTAGACCTAGCCCTAGCCCTAGACCTAGCCCTAACCCTAACCGTAACCCTAAACCTAACCCTAGCCCTAGCCCTAGCACTAACCCTAGCCCTAGCCCTAACACTAACCCTAACCCTAACCATAACCCTAGCCCTAACCCTAGCACTAGCCCTAACCCTAACCCTAACGCTACACCTAGCCCTAGACCTAGGCCTAGCCCTAGCCCTAACCCTAGCCCTAACACTAACCCTAACACTAAGCCTAACGCTAGTCCTAACCCTAAACCTAGCCCTAGCCCTAGCCGTAGCACTACCCTAACCCTAACCCTAGCACTAGCCCTGGCCCTAGCACAGCCCTAGCCCTAGCCCTAGCCCTAACCCTAACCCTAACCCTAAACATAACCCTAGCCCTAGCCGTAGCCCTAACCCTAGCCCTAGCCCTAACCCTAACCCTAACCCTAACCCTAGCCCTAGCCCTAAGCCTAACCCTAGCCCAAACAGTAGCCCTATCCCTAGCCCTAACCATAACCCTAACCTTAGCCCTAGCCCTAGCCCTAGCCCTAACCCTAGCCCTAGCCCTAACCCTAACACTAAGCCTAACCCTAAACCTAGCCCTAGCCTTAGCCCTAGCCCTAACCCTAACCCTAGCCCTAGACCTAGCCCTAGCCCTAACCCTAGCCCTAGCCCTAACCCTATCCCTAAACCTTACCCTAGCTCTAGCCCTAGCCCTAGCCCTAACACTAACCCTAACCCTAAACCTAGCCCTAGCCCTAGCCCTAGCCCTAACCCTAACCCTAGCCCTAGACCTAGCCCTAGCCCTAACACTAACGCTAACCCTAAACCTAGCCATAGCCCTAGCCCTAGTCCTTGCCCCAGGCCTAGCCCTAGCCCTAAACCTAACCCTAACCCTAAACCTAGCCCTAGCCCTAGCCCTAACCCTAACCCTAACCCTAACCCTAGCACTATCCCTAACCCTAGCCGTAGCCCTAACCCTAACCCTAGCCCTAACCCTATCCCTAGCCCTAGCCCTAGCCCTAGCCCTAGCCCTAGTCTTAACCATAACCCTAAACCAAGCCCTAGCCCTAGCCCTAGACCTAGCCCTAACCCTAACTCTAACCCTAGCCCTAAAACAAGCCCTTGTCCTAGCCCTAGCCCTATTCCTAAACCTAACCCGAACTCTAACCCTAACCCTAAAACTAACCCTAAACCTAGCCCTAACCCTAACCCTAGCCCTAGCCCTAACCCTAACCCTAACCCTAGGCCTAACCCAAGACCTTGCCCTAGCCCTAGCCATTGCCCTAAACCTAACACTAACACTAACCCTAACCCTATCCCTAACCCTAATCCTAGCCCTAACCCTAACCCTAGCCCTAGCCCTAACCCGAACCCTAACCCTAACCCTAGCCCTAGCGCTAGCCCTAGACCTAGCCCTAGCCCTAACCCTAACCCTAACCCTAGCCCGAGCTTTAGCCCTAGCCCTAGCTCTAACCCTAACCCTAGCCCTAGCCATAGCCCTAGCCCTATCCCTAGTCCTAGCCCTAAACCTAACCCTAACACTAACCCTAACCCTAACACTAGCCCTAGCCCTAACCCTAACCCTAGCCCTAGCCCTAACCCTAGCCCTAACACTAACCCTAACACTAAGCCTAACGCTAGTCCTAACCCTAAACCTAGCCCTAGCCCTAGCCCTAGCACTACCCTAACCCTAACCCTAGCTCTAGCCCTGGCCCTAGCATAACCCTAGCCCTAGCCCTAGCCCTAACCCTAACCCTAACCCTAAACATAACCCTAGCCCTAGCCGTAGCCCTAACCCTAGCCCTAGCCCTAACCCTAACCCTAACCCTAACCCTAGCCCTAGCCCTAAGCCTAACCCTAGCCCAACCAGTAGCCCTATCCCTAGCCCTAACCATAACCCTAACCTTAGCCCTAGCCCTAGCCCTAGCCCTAACCCTAGCCCTAGTCCTAACCCTAACACTAACCCTAACCCTAGCCCTAGCCCTAAGCCTAGCCCTAGCCCAACCAGTAGCCCTATACCTAGCCCTAACCATAACCCTAACCTTAGCCCTAGCCCTAACCCTAACCATAACCCTAGCCCTAGCCGTAGCCCTAGACCTAACCCTAACCTAGCCCTAGCCCTATCCCTAGCCATAACCCTAGCCCTAGACCTAATCCTAACGCTAATCCTAACCCTAACCCTAGCCCTAGCCCTAGCCCTAGCCCTAACCCTAACCCTAACCCTAGTACTAGCCCAAGCCCTAGTCTAGCCCTAGCCCTAACCCTAAACCTAGCAAACCCTAACCCTAAACCTAACCCTAGAACTAGCCCTAGCCCTAACCCTAGCCCTAGCCCTAGCCCTAACCCTAACCCTAACCCTAACCCTAGCCCTAGCCCTAGCCCTAGCCCTAAACATATCCCTAACCTAACCCTAGCCCTAGCCCTAACCCTAACCCTAATGCTAGCCCTAGCCCTAGCCCTAGCCCTAACCCTCACCCTAACCCTAAACCTAGCCCTAGCCCTAGCCCTATCCCTAGCTCTAGCCCTAACCCTAACACTAACCCTATCCTTAACCCTAACCCTAACCCTAGACCTAACCCTAACACTAGCCCTAGACTTAGCCCTAGCCCTAACCCTAACCCTAACCCTAACCCTAGCCCTAGCCCTAGCCCTAGTCCTTGCCCTAGGCCTAGCCCTAGCCATAAACCTAACACTAACCCTAGCCCTAGACCTAACCCTAGCCTTTTTCCTAACCCTAACCCTAGCCCTAGCCCTAGCCCTAACCCTAGCCCTAACCCTAACCCTACCACTAACCCTAACCCTAGCCCTAAACCTAACCTTAGCTCTAGCTCTAGCCCTAGCCCTAGCCCTAACCCTAACCCTAAACCTAGCCCTAGCCCTAGCCCTAGCCCTAATCCTAACCCTAACCGTAACCCTAGACCTAATCCTAACCCTAGCACTAGCCCTAACCCTAACACTAACCCTAACCCTAGCCCTAAACCTAACCCTAGCCCTAGCTCTAGCCCTAGCCCTAGCCCTAATCCTAACCCTAACCCTAACCCTAGCCCTAATCCTAACCCTAACCCTAACCGTAATCCTAGACCTAATCCTAACCCTAGCCCTAGCCCTAACCCTAACACTAACCCTAACCCTAGCCCTAAACCTAACCCTAGCCCTAGCTCTAGCACTAGCCCTAGCCCTAATCCTAACCCTAACCCTAACCCTAGCCCTGTCCCTAACCCTAGCCGTAGACCTAACCCTAACCCTAACCCTAACGCTAGCCCTAGCCCTAGCCCTAGACCCAACCCTAAACCTAGCCCTAGCCGTAGCCCAAGCCCTATCCCTAACCCTAGCCCTAGCCCTAACCCTATCCCTAAACCTAACCCTAGCCCTAGCCCTAGCCCTAGCCCTAACACTAACCCTAACCCTAGCCGTAACCCAAGCCCTTGGCCTAGCCCTAGCCCTAACCCTAACCCTAACCCTAGCCCTGGCCCTAACCTAGTCCTAGCCCTAGACCTAGCCCCAGCCCTAAACCTAACCCTTACACTAACCCTAAACCTAGCGCTAACCCTAAACTTAGCCCTAGCTCTAGCCCTAGCACTAGCCCTAACCCTATCCCTAACCCTAGCACTAGCCCTAGCCCTAGTCTAGCCCTAGCCCTAGCCAAGCCCTAGCCCTAGCCCTAGCCCTAATCCTAACCCTAACCCTAACCCTAACCCTAGCCCTATCCCTAACCCTAGCCCTAGCCCTAACCCTAACCCTAACCATAACCTTGCCCTAGCCCTAGCCCTAGCCCTAAACCTAAACCGAGCCCTAGCCCTAGCCCTAGCCCTAACCCTAGCCCTAGACCTAATCCTAACCCTAGCCCTAACCCTAACCCTAGCCCTAGCCCTAACCCTAACCCTAGCCCTAGCCCTAGCCCTAGTCTAGCCTTAGCCCTAGCTCTACCCTAGCCCTAACCCTAACCCTAACCCTAAACCTAACCCTAGCCCTAGCCCTAACACTAGCACTAGCCCTTACCCTAACCCTAACGCTACACCTAGCC
>OX463233.1:151747379-151749879 GCA_949820135.1 Sylvilagus floridanus
ACCCTAACCCTAAACCTAACACTAGCCTTTGCCCTAGCCCTAGTCTAGCCCTAGCCCTAGCCCTAGCCCTAGCCCATAGCCCTAGCCCTAATCCTAACCCTAGCCCTAACCCTAACCCTAGCCCTAGCCCTAACCCTAACCCTAGCCTAACCCTAAACCTAACCCTAGCCCTATCCCTAGCCCTAGTCCTAACCCTAATCCTAATGCTAGCCCTAGCCCTAGCCCTAGCCCTAGCCCTAGCCCTAGCCCTAACCCTAACCCTAAACCTAGCCCTAACCCTAACACTAGCCCTAGACCTAACCCTAACCCTAAACCTAGCCCTAACCCTAGCCCTAGCCCTAACCCAAACCCTAAACCTAGCCCTATCCCTAGCCCTAGCCTTAGCCCTAGCCCTAACTCTAACCCTAACACTAACCCTAGCCCTAGCCATAACCCTAGCCCTAGCCCTAGCCCTAACCCTAACCCTAAGCCTAAACCTAGCCCTAGCCCTAGCCGTAGCCCTAGCCCTAACCCTAACCCTAACCCTAGCCCTAGTCCTAACCCTAATCCTAATGCTAGCCCTAGCCCTAGCCCTAACCCTAACCCTAAACCTAATCCTAGCCCTATCCCTAGCCCTAGCTCTAGCCCTAAACCTAAAACTAACCCTAACCCTATCCCTAACCCTAACCCTAGCTCTAGACCTAGCCCTAGCACTAGCCCTAACCCTAACCCTAGCCCTAGTCCTAACCCTAACCCTAATGCTAGCCCTAGCCCTAGCCCTAACCCTAACCCTAAACCTAATCCTAGCCCTATCCCTAGCCCTAGCCCTAGCTCTATCCCTAACCCTAACACTAACCCTAACCGTATCCCTAACCCTAACCCTAGCCCTAGCCCTAACCCTAACCCTAACCCTAAACCTAGCCCTAGCCCTAGCCCTAGCCCTTGCCCTAGCCCTAGGCCACACCCTAACCTTAACCCTAAAACTAACCCTAGACCTAGCCCTAGCCCTAACCCTAGCCCTAGCACTAGCCCTAACCCTAACCCTAGCCCTAGACCTAGACCTAGCACTAGCCCTCGCCCTAACCCTAACCCTAACCCTAGGCCTAACACAAGCCCTTGGCCTAGCCCAGCCCTAACCCTAAACCCTAACCCTAGCCCTGGCCCTACCCTAGTCCTAGACCTAGCCCTAGCCCTAACCCTAACCATTACACAAACCCTAACCCTAGCGCTAACCCTAAACTTAGCACTAGCCCTAGCCCTAGCCCTAACCCTAACCCTAACCCTAGCACTAGCCCTAACCCTAGCCCTAGCCCAAGCCCTAGCCCTATCCCTAGCTCTAACCCTAACCCTAACCCTAACCCTAGCCCTAGCCCTAGCCCTAGCCCTAACCCTAACCCTAACACTAGCCCTAGCCCTAGCCCTAGCCCTGGTCCTAGCTCTAGCCCTAGCCCTAACCCTAGCCATAACCCTAACCCTTACACTAACCCTAACCCTAGCGCTAACCCTAAACTTAGCCCCAGCCCTAGCCCTAGCCCTAGCCCTAACCCTAACCCTAACCCTAGCCCTAGACCTAACCGTAGCCCTAGCCCAAGATTAGCCCTATCCCTAGCTCTAACCCTAACCCTAACCCTAACTCTAGCCCTAGCCCTAGCCCTAGCCCTAACCCTAACCCTAAACTAGCCCTAGCCCTAGCCTTATCCTCGTACTAGCCCTAGCCCTAGCCCTAACCCTAATCCTAACCCTAACCCTAACCCTAACCCTAACCCTAGCCCTAACCATAGCCCTAGCCCTAGCCCTAAACCTAACACTAACCCTAAGCCTAATCCTAACCCGAATCCTAGCCCTAAACCTAGCCCTATCCCTATCCCTAACCCTAACCCTAACCCTAGTCCTAGCCCTTGCCCTAGCACTAGCCCTAGACCTAACCCTAGCCCTAACCCTAACACTAACCCTAAACCTATCCCTAGCCCTAACCCTAAAGCTAACCCTAGCCCTAGCCCTAGCCCTAACCCTAACCCTAACCCTAACCCTAGCCCTATCCCTAACCCTAGCCCTAGCCCTAACACTAGCCCTAGACCTAACCCTAGCCCTAACCCTAACCATAACCCTAACCCTAACACTAACCCTAAACCCTAACCCTAACCCTAACCCTAAACCTAACCCTAGCTCTATCCCTAACCCTAGCTCTATCCCTAACCCTAGCCCTAGCCCTAGCCCTAGCCCTAGCCCTAAACCTAACCCTAACCCTAAATCTAGCCCTAACCCTAACCCTAGCCCTAGACCTAACCCTAACCCTAAACCTAGCCCTAACCCTAACACTAGCCCTACACCTAACCCTAACCCTAAACCTAACACTAGCCTTAGCCCTAGCCCTAGTCTAGCCCTAGCCCTAGCCCTAGCCTTAGCCCTAATCCTAACCCTAGCCCTAACCCTAACCCTAGCCCTAGCCCTAACCCTAACCCTAGCCTAACCCTAACCCTAAACCTAGCCCTAGCCCTAGCCCTAGCCCTATCCCTAACCC
>OX463233.1:151772379-151774879 GCA_949820135.1 Sylvilagus floridanus
CACTAGCCCTAGCCCTAGCCCTAGCCCTGGTCCTAGCCATAGCCCTAGCCCTAACCCTAATCCTAACCCTAACCCTAACCCTAACCCTAGCCCTAACCCTAGCCCTAGCCCAAGCCCTAACCCTAACACTAACCCTAATCCTAATCCTAACCCGAATCCTAGCCCTAACCCTAGCCCTATCCCTAACCCTAACCCTAGTCCTAGCCCTTGCCCAAGCATTAGCCCTACCCTATCCCTAGCCCTAACCCTAACGCTAACCCTAGCCCTAGCCCTAGCCCTAGACATAGCCATAACCCTAACCCTAAACCTAACCCTAGCCCTAGCCCTAAACCTAACCCTAACCTTAGCCCTAACCCTAGTCCTTGCCCTAGCCGTAGTCCTAGCCCTAACCCTAACCATAACCCTAATCCTAGACCTAGCCCTAGCCCTAGCCCTAGCCCTAGCCCTAAGCCTAACCCTAACCCTAGCCCTAGCCCAAACCCTAACCCTAACCTTAGCCCTAACCCAAGTCCTTTCCTAGCCCTAGCCCTAGTCCTAACCCTAACCCTAACCCTAGCCCTAACCCTAACCCTAGCCCTAACGCTAACACTAGCCCTAGACCTACCCTAACCCTAAACCTAACCCAAGCCTTAGCCCTATCCCTAGTCTAGCCCTAGCCCTAGCCCTAGCCCTAGCCCTAGCCCTAATCCTAACCCTAGCCCTAACCCTAAACCTAGCCCTAGCCCTAACCCTAACCCTAGCCCTAGCCCAAGCCCTAGTCTAGCCCTAGCTCTAGCCCTAGCCCTAGGCCTAACCCTAGCCCTAACCCTAGCCCTAACCCTAACCCTAACACTAACCCTAACCCTAGTCCTAACCCTAACCCTAGCCCTAGACCTAGCCCTAGCCCTAACCCTAACCCTAACCCTAGCACTAGCCCTAGCCCTAGTCTAGCCCTAGCCCTAGCCCTAGGCCTAGCCCTAGCCCTAGCCCTAACCCTAACCCTAACCTAACCCTAGCCCTAGACCTAACACTAACCCTAATGCTAGCCCTAGCCCTAGCCCTAGCCCTAACCCTCACCCTAACCCTGACCCTCGCCCTAGCCCTAGCCCTATCCCTAGCTCTAGCCCTAACTCTAACACTAACCCTATCCATAACCCTAACCCTAACCCTAGCCCTAACCCTAACCCTAGACCTAGACCTAGCCCTAGCCCTAACCCTAACCCTAACCCTAATCCTAGCCCTAGCCCTAGCCCTAGTCCTTGCCCTAGGCCTAGCCCTAGCCATAAACCTAACACTAACCCTAACCCTAGCCCTAGACCTAACCCTAGCCTTATCCCTAACCCTAACCCTAGCCCTAACCCTAACCCTAACACTAACCCTAACCCTAGCCCTAAACCTAACCCTAGCCCTAGCCCTAGCCCTAGCCCTAACCCTAACCCTAGCCATAGCCATAGCCCTAGCCCTAATCCTAACCCTAACCCTAACCCTAGCCCCATCCCTAATCCTAGCCCTAGCCCTAACCCTAACCCTAACCCTAGCACTAGCCCTAGCCCTAGACCTAACCCTAAACCTAGACCTAGCCCTAGCCCTAGACCTAGCCCTAACCCTAGCCCTAGCCCTAACCCTATCCCTAAACGTAACCCTAGCCCTAGCCCTAGCCCTAGCCCTAGCCCTAACCCTAACCCTAACCCTAAACCTAGCCCTAGCCCTAGCCCTAGCCCTAGCCCTAACCCTAAACCTAGCCCTAGCCCTAGCCCTAGCCCTAGCACTAGACCTAACACTAACCCTAACCCTCGCCCTAGACCTAGCCATATCCCTAGCCCTAACCCTAAACCTAACCCTTCCGTAAACCAAGCCCTTGGCCTAGCCCTAGCCCTAACCCTAACCCTAACCCTAGCCCTAACCCTAACCTAGTCCTAGCCCTAGCCCTAGCCCTAGCCCTAACCCTAACCCTTACACTAACCCTAACCCTAGCGCTAACCCTAAACTTAGCCCTAGCCCTAGCCCTAGCCCTAGCCCTAACCCTAACCCTAACCCTAACCCTAGCACTAGCCCTAGCCCTAGTCTAGCCCTAGCCCTAGCCCTAGCCCTAATCCTAACCCTAACCCTAGCCCTATCCCTAACCATATCCCTAGACCTAACCCTATCCCTAAACGTAACCCTAGCCCTAGCCCTAGCCCTAGCCCTAGCCCTAACCCTAACCCTAACCCTAGCACTAGCCCTAGCCCTAGTCTAGCCCTAGCCCTAGCCCTAATCCTAACCCTAACCCTAACCCTAGCCCTATCCCTAACCCTAGCCCTAGCCCTAACCCTAGACCTAACACTAAACCTAACACTAATCATGACCCTAGCCCTAAACCTAACCCTAGCCCTAGCCCTAACCCTAGCCCTAGCCCTAACCCTAACCCTAACCCTAGACCTAGCCTTAGTCCTAGCCCTAATCCTAAACCTAACCCTAACCCTAGCAATATCCCTAACCCTAACCCTAGCCCTAACCCTAACCCTAACCCTAACCCTAGCCC